>CAAKHD010003623.1:0-18853 GCA_901007705.1 Fistularia tabacaria
AAAATGATGGACGACACACACACACACACACACACACACACACACACACACACACACACACACACACACACACACACACACACACACACACACACACACACACACACACACACACACACACACACACACACACACACACACACACACACACACACACACACACACTTTATGCTTACACTGAGATGCAGCTGCAGGGCTTGAAAAAATTAATGGGAAACAATTTAAAAACCTTTGCTTTTGTTGTTTTTTTTTTTTGTTTTTTTTTAAACTAATACTTCCTTGGGGTTTCTTAGCATCATGTTCTAGCAGGATAACAAGGATATGGTGTGTGTTGATTATGTGAGAGCAGACACAAATGTCCAAGTTTTTCTAAATGGTCACATTTCACATGCAGGAGTCGATGATGTGCTAGGTGAATGGAGAAGGCAGAACCTGGCTGCCACAGTTGTATCTTTCGTGAGCTGACTCTTTCTTGACTGCACAGTTATGACTGATGTGGCAGTTTAAAAAGAACTGTAGGCCCGTACAAAAAAAAATATAAAGCTTTGAATAAACTGCAGTTTCGTTATGCAAATGAGTGTATTTCAGTTTACAGCTGATAAAGACAGTCAACATAATTCAGATACAATACTGCAATCTCATCAACAAGAAGGCATTAAATATTCACAAGACATTGAACATAATGAACATTAGACATTAGAAGATAGAAGATGTCTGCTGCGTCACCAATAGAGGGCGCTGCACAGTTTTACAGTAGCAGGTCTACCCACAAGTCCTTATTTAAAAGATGAGCAAACTGCCACCAAGCTCTGTATTTCCTTGATAGACTGCTCAATGTTCTTTCCCTCACATTTTGACAGTATTAAATTACCTATCAACGAGACAATCACATCACTCGGAAAAATACATCTTTGGTTTGGAACCAATTACATTTAAGTATTAATACTCAGAACGGATCGACGTTAATCACAAACTTACATATCAGTTCCCTGCCAGTGGGAAAACTGTAATTGGTGTCAAATTTTACTTGACGTTTTGCAGTATCTTTCAATGACCTCTTCGTGGCTGATAAACAGTTACAGGGAATATCAGTGACATTACACATTCAACACATACATAAAAATGTGTCCCAACAAACAAACCCTGAGGAGTAGGAAAACCCTTTCCAAGGCAACCCATTTTAGAAAGACTAGAAGACAGTGGAGTAACAACAATATTGCCCATAAAAAGAGGGGGGGGGGAAGCACTGTTTAAAGAATTAAAAATCACCCACTCCAATAGTTACTCAGCAGTTGAATGCCTCAAATGTCTATAGCTATAATACACGCATTGATATCCTCAGAGAGGAATGTTAGCCACCTACAAAAACAACCAGTTGCATAGCAACAAGTAAGGCTGCAGAAAATAGGAGTGAATCACAGATACAAGGCACAACAGTGATACAGAAAAATATGGAAGCTCATTCCCTCAAGGCAAGACAGGACATTCTTTTCATTCACACACAAGGTCTGCACACTTCCTCTCTTCAATATAGGACTCAAACGTGGGCCTTCCGTGCATGCTGTCCAGTCGCGTTCAGTGGAAATTTCCATTTTTACAAGTGTCTTTATCTGCGTGTGTAGCTGAGAAACAGCTGAGGCTATAGCAGCAGCAGCAGTCCTGTCATACCCGGAACTTACAAGATTTACAACCACTGAATGATGGGGGAGGAACAATGGAGACTATGGACTGTACACACGAGATGAAGAGTTAAACTAGATAAGCCTTTATAGCCGTGATCTAAATATATTCTTCGGTGATATATTGTATTCCTACTGCATTGTTTGGGAAACTTGATAAGATAAAATATATAGAAAGCATTCAGATATACCATTTATGAAAAAAAGTTGTTAATCCATCATTTTAGGGACTATTTTGGCATGCACTAAAACAAATCCTTTTATACAATTCAATGAGTTCTGTAATTTCATTATTGAGGCTGCACTCATTAGATAATGTAGTCTCTATGATGGATGGCTGCAATATTTCCATCTGCCAAACAAGCTGTTTTTCCAGCACCTGTCGCCATGATAATTATCAAATGGAGTTAAAAAAAAAAACAATGAATATATGTACAGGGAATTAAGATAAGAATTCTGAGCATAATTATATTAAAGAGTTTGCCTTTAAAATATTTAGAAAAGAAAACGCCTTTAAAACACAAAGCAGAACCAGTAGTTGTTACAAAAAAAATATTTGATTTTAATAGGGAAAGAAAAAAAATGACTGGGATACAGACGGCATTTGACTTCAACACAGTTTACTCATCTTGGCCGCCCTTTATATTCGGCCTATCCCAGAATTCACATGTGTACTGACACTACACGAAGCAGCCAATAGCAGGGCAGGGAGGAAATGGTCTTGGAAGGCTGTCAGGCAGGGAGCAGATTTGACCATATATGGTCAAATCTGCATTCAGCAAGACTGAGCAGCAGAGGCAGCAAAAGCAGAGGAAAATGAGTAGTATAGAGGTTTTGGAACATAAACCGAACAAATTATCGGGGAAAAGACCCTTGTTATCATACATGAAAGTATCTTTGCGTGTTGAGACAGAGTGCAACTTAGTAGTTGAGACCCAAATGTGAAACAGAATAGCAAAACTGTGTCACACTGCGCACACACCCAGGGATTACTAACAGCTAAGGTTGAGCACTGGATGAATGGTGCATTGAGGGAGGGAATCCAAATTAAACACAAACTCAACATCTGATTGTTCTGTTTGCACAGAGACAGTGTTTGAAGCACTAACAGGGAACATGGCTTCCACATTAGGTAATATGCTATGTGGCATTTTGACTTTATTTGAGGTCAGCCTCAAACAGAAAGACAAGAAGTATACGCCAGAGACCCAAACAGTGAACAAAACACTATGGAAAAGGAAGCTGCAAACACAAATTGAGAGAATTTTGATTTAATTATTTAACATGATTCAGTTAAGGCCAAGTCTTAACCAAATTCAATTATTTAACAGGATGTCTCCTCGCTCTCGCTCATATAGATATATAGAAATATATATGCCAAAAGTGAGAGGACTTATCAGGAATGTTTCACTTGCTCCCGCATTCACTCACACAGCTTCCTTCATATGGAAATCAGGGAATAAATTAGCAGGCATCCAGCTAAGGAAGAGAAAGGGTGAGATTGAAAGGATGAGGGAAGGGAATGACATGTGTTGAGCTGGACATCTGATGCCCTCTCTATAAAGCCCTGTGTTCTTTACAGGAGGAAGCAACAATAGTGTGCTGAGTCACAGTGGCCTGCCACACTAACCTACTGAGTCACACAAAGAGACAGCTTCATTGGTTGACTACACTAAATCAGACTCAGACCTGGGGTCGTGTCACAGACCTAGCACCCTCTGAACTCTCGAGACTTCCTTCAACGCAGAAAAAAAGGAGTAAAATATGCGAGGACTCTTGTAAATTCCCCTCAACGATTCTCCCAGTTTTGTTCAAAATGAAATAGTACAGTCGCATTCAGTGCAACTGCGAAGGGGGAATAGAGCATCCTCACACCTCCACCCCCCCTTCCCAGTGACAAAAGGCCTCACTAGGAGTAAGTGTAGAACAAAGGCTCTGAGCAGCTGGCTGCCCACAGCTACAACACAGGCAGATGGGTAAGCCAGACAGATGCACCCCTCACATTAAGAATGGGAAAGGGTGGGAGGTTGTGAGAGCCTAGTAGATGAACGTCCTTGTAGGAGGAGGAAAAAAGAAAAAAAAAAACAGGGGTGGGGTGGGGGGGAGGTTATCCAGCAGCAAGCAGAATCTTAGAAAAGCTCATAAATTATACAAGCAATCTGAACTCTGCAATATTAACCAATGAAAGCAGACCCGCTGTACAACTTTCTTGTTTATTAGTTGTACCATTTTCTTAAAACTGTCAACAGCGTAGTACGTCATTCAGTTTATTCAAGAGGTCCTGAAGTGCAAGGAGGAACACTGTCATCTTTATCCACAGCAATGCGGTCTGGAAATACAGTTTGGAAGAACAGACTCGTCCCACTTTTGAAACCTCTATTACCAACTGAGAGAATACTTGAATTTCCAGATGGACCTGTTGTCACATAAACCTTGGGTGATGTTTCAGAATATGCCCCTAATACAACTCATAAAAAGGAAAATAAATACCATTGAATGCTCTGTGAATTAAAAGTTTGAACTCATTGTTTGAGATGTCCCAAAAACCTAATATCGTTCACAGTACCAAGCAGCCAAACTCTTAAGATCCCATGCTTCTGGTATTGCACTGAACATTGATCTTGCTATTCTTTATAATATAGAAATAAAAATTCTCAAGAAAATTAACTGGAAAATATGTCAAAACATATACCACCATCACAATCCAAAGTTCCTCCAGTCACAGATGAGAATATACATACTGAGGCAATAATAGTTGTGGTAATAGTCTGGCAAGGGGAAAAAAAAGAAGAATAGTGCTTAAAAACACAAATGAAACAGTAAATCTTAAAGTGAAGATTCAGCGTAAATATTTGAATAGTGGCGGGACGCAAAGCACGTTCTCTAAAACCAAACTCTGAACCACTCAGCCAAAGAGGCTTGTTAGCACACTTGGTGCTGTAGTTAATTATCCTGTTTAAAAGGTCTAGTGCAAATAGATGTCATTGTATTATAAATCACATGAACTGTACAGTCCATCTACTACTGCTGGTGTGCTAAAGAACTTTGCAATTTTTAGAGCTGTCAGAACATATATAAGCATCTGAATATCCTATACAGTGCGCAAAGTGTTTTCATCGTGGAGAGTTGGCACTGTAAAAAAGGTCACGAACTGAGTAATATACATCTTCATATTTTATGATGTGATGATTATCATATATATATATATATATATATATATATATATATATATATATATATACATACACACACACACACACACACACACACACAAATACATACATATATATCTCGTAAAAAAACATCAAGACCATGTCAAGGTGATGCAAAACTTGTCAAATCAGAAAAATTATGGATACCAATACGCAATGTAATGCATAATGGAAAGAAGATGCCAACCACAGCATATATTTCTAGTAGATAGAAAAGTGGTAAAGTGTATGAACACACCACAGTCAGGAGAATGTGGTCTTAAATGAAAAAAAAAATTCTCATCTCAATGAATGACAAATGTCGGAAATTGTTGTTGACGTATTTAATTTGCAAATAGTGCTGGTCCAGTGTTTTGTTATTTTGGGATAAAGGAACGCTCAGCTTTCCCCACACTGATCGCCATATACAGTGAGTGAGGCTCATCTTAACTTTGAGCTTCACTGCCACCTTTTGAATTGCAGATCTTTATCTTACAATGATTTTCAACTAGGCATGGAGGCATTATGTACAAATCCTTTTTTTGATAAATTAAAGTTCAGTGGGTTGAATACAATCCACTGATATTATGCATGCATGCTTAGATTCTTTCCAAGTAAATGGAGAGCAGCACACACATTCAAACTGATTAATTGTAGATTTCATGTCAAATGAGCTATTTGTATTCCATCTCACTTGAAGAATTTGCCTTAGGCGTTCTCTGCATATAAGGATCTCAGTCTCTCACATTTTAATTCAGTTGTGAAAGTCAACTTTGTTCAGCCGAGACGCCATTACTGTACTGAGATGTGGTGAACAGAGGTCAGTTCATTCTGACAGATAGAGAGGGCAGGAGGAGCGTGACACTAGCCCACCTCCAAGACAAACTATTGAACAGGGTGTCAAGTGGATTTGAGTGTTTGTGATGACATGCCAAGGGATCCAGCCTCCAATGCCAAAATCAGTCTGACATGACAAGGCAGTGTACTTGTGCATGCCAGCTGCAAGGACATGCTAGATCTTAGAGCTGTAACTCAGTGTCAGGACACGTATACTCGTCAGCTACCTTACAAAAACACACAAACAAAACGAAAGAAAAGCCTACAATTCAGCACCCTCTTCCATGGCTATACTCATACACTCTGGGGGACATGCTGAAGCCCCCTGTTGGATTCAAATTTAAAAACCTATTTTGGGTTCCAAATTAGCACCATTGTGAGAGCTGAATTGTGGAAAAAGAATGTATGTATTGACAAGTCTTCTTGTTTACAGCCAAACACGAGTTAGATGTGGGCTCGCCTCGCCCAGGAGTGATTCAAGTTGAAGTGGAGTGCTTCCTTATATGGAGGTAAGATTCTGAAGACACTTCGCTCCAGGGCTTTTGTGTAGTTTTTGTTGTACACATGAGGGCATGTGAACAGCATGCTGGTAAACATTAATTCTGAGGTACACTGGTATGAAAACTCAGCAATTCTGCCACTACGAGGCACATTTGAAATGAAAATTATAGTTAAGAGGAAACAAGACTGAGTTCAACACGATCTATATTTTATGGCCAATGTTTGAACATTCACAATAGCCTTAACGCGATCCTTCAGAAGAGTTCACTTTGTCAATAATGACACAGACTAGAAAAAAATGTATCTGCATAAATCATCTTCAAAGAAAACAAATGCATAAAACACAGACTATGAACACAATGTCTTTCAAAATGTTAACTTTCAGTGAAATACGACCCTTTAATGAAAAACCAGTCTGTTAGTAAATAAAGCCATCATTAGGTGAGATCATTGAGAAAATCATTACAAAAGCTGTTGGACTGTTGGCAAACGTAAAAACCCCTGAGCTGTCCCAGTGGTAGAGTTTAATTTTTTCCTGTACCAGAGGAAAGCTGTGAGGTCATCAAATTCAAAAGGGTTTATCTAGGCATGAATGTGCACAGAGAAACAATAGAAATCCATTTAATCTAGTGCCCCATTTGAAAATGACACAGGAGAACCGACACTGCATAATATCACTTGTATAAATAGAAAATGAGGTACAAAGAGAGCCAAATACATTAGTTGATAGCGCCTTTCAGCAAAAGAATGAAAGGGAAATTATTCTGAAGCAATATTCACTCTTTCACTCAGCATCAACTTACCTTGTGAAGAGGGAGAACGAGGAATGCGCCACCACCACTGGCCTCAATAATAATGGCAACAAACTTGGGGTTAACTGCACAGAAGGAGCTGTCCCATGTCACCCTTGACACCCGGATATCATCGTAGCATTGATCGTTTTTCACCGCCTGGCCAAAGACATGACGGAATTTGCTCTGCCGTACAACTCGTCGCATATCTGTGAAAAGACAAAGAAATGTCAGTATGCGGCTCACCTTAAATAACTGTGTTGAGTGTTTTGAATCACACATTACACTCACTTGAAAAGGTGGAGGGCTTTGAAGTTAACCGCCACAAGTACGGACCGAGACAGCTACTTAACAAATCGAAGACCTACCACCCATTGGATAATGGAAAAACCACTTCAAAAAAAAAAAGACCATTAATTTGGCTGATAGCTTGTGCTAATTTCCTCATCAGCCCCCACACTTGCATAACACACAGACTCCTCGCTTATCAACTCCAGGCACAGAGAGAGACACAAAAAAAATGTCCCAGTATAAAATATAACTGTAGCGTTATACCCAAATGACAATTCTGTCAAATGGTCTTCTATTTTAACGTGTTATGGCTGTGTTTCCAAATGTCGTATTTTGAGCAATGAGCCGGGCTACATTTTTTACAACAACGTGACCAACAAGAAGCAGTACTAAAATGTAATATTCATACAATTTTAAATGTGCAGTCTCTTGAATTCTTTTGGTCATTTCAACGGGTGAAGTCCTGTGGTACTGGTTTTACCCTTTTTTTGAAAAATTAACAGATTGAGATTGATTTTCCCCCTCCGGTGTGCTAAGTATTAAACATCCCTAAGACCTAATTTGTGCCACACAGTGAAAGAACTACTTCCAAAAGGAAAATATGACGTATCCCATAAGAACATAAAAAAAAAAAAAAACAACTCCGTTGCTTATTCAGCAAAAAATCATTACCGTGACATGACTTTGCTGGGCTGGAAGATAAGGGATTTCAAAATCATGCCCATTCAAAACCTACAAGTCCCACTACTCAGCCTATAATAACAGACCACTTCCAAAAATGATGGAAAACTGAACAGTTCCAAATAAATGACCAAAACCAAAGTCCAACCTAACCTCAATCTAAGCTCATCAAATCCTTTATTTTTAAACAGTACATGTTGAGACTCCCTGCCTGGATCACCTTCATGACTGAAGAGAGAGAGAAAGGGGAAAAGAGAGATGTGTGGTGGGTTTTCAACAGGACGTGGATCACAAAAACAAGCAGGAAGCTCTTCCTGCAGGCCTGTGGAGTGACCAAACACTCCAGATCTTTTATAAAAACACCATTAGAACAACTTGTGTTTCAAACAGGTTTTAAACATGGTTGGTTAAAACCAATTAGTGAAGACCAAAAAAGAAAAAAGAAAAAAAAAAGGCAGAGAACTCTGGATCCTTGAGATTTTAGAATACAACTGTCATGAAATGCATTATCAAAGAAAACCTTCACAACTGTCATATATTCTAAAGTGACGATTGATAAAACAACAAAAAAAGGACACATTTTTACCCTCATTCCTGAAACTGCTGTAAAAGATTGTACTGCAAGTTAAGACGTTTGTTATCCTGCATTTTACATATGGTTGGATTTTGGCTGTCAAAATGTATTTAGGGGTCGGACGTTAAAAGTATTAGTGTCTCCACAGGTCACGTCTTTCTTAGCTCATCTCATAGACTCATGATGTAAAAATGCCAGTGTTGGGCGAGGATCTAACCGCCTCTGCTAGACAACATAGTGAGGGAGAGACACACCTTAGGGGATTCCTATATCCTTAGATTCATGGCTCACTGAACTGGCCCTTATTCAAGGAAAGAGACCAAAGATGTATTGGGCTAATCACATGCCACGAGAGCCATGTACCTTACTTCATCCTGAACCAATAGAGCTGACCCTGATGTGCAGAGACAGAAAGGGGGCCACAGACCCCGAGGAAATGACCGGCAGAAAAGTCTAACACAATGACACTGTTTTCAGTAACCTTCCCCGAACCATTTCATTTTACATCTCAAAATTCTGTCAACAGCTAGATGTGTTACATAAATAGAATTCATCAGGACAACGTTCCAATCTAACTAAACACTGATTTTGCTGTCCTTTTTTTATTTGGTACAAGAGCATAGAATGCAGAATTCTAATGCTGGAATTCAGGTCTGCTATACTTGAGAGGGAAAGAGGTTCCCCTCATCTGAGCTGAAAATCACAGTACAGATAGGTCAGCTTGATTAAACTGAAGAGATTTTTTTTTTTAAATAAACAGACCACTACTACTTAGAAAAGAAACTCTTGGAAAGTAAACTTGGACAACTTGTGTGATTTTTGTCCCAAAATTCACATCAGTAACTGACAACTGAATCAGTTGAGCACACAGAAGGTAGGGTGTGTGTCAAAAGTCAAATCATGAGGAGTTTAAGACTGAGGTCAGCCAGAAGAAGACGGGAGCCCCAAGAGGACACGGATCACAAGAGCATGGGAGCTTATTAGAAACAAAGATTTTAAGCTATTGAGGGAAAAAAAACAAAACTGTGCGCCTCATTCGTGAAGCTGATGCTCGTCAAGATTTATTTCCTCTGCACTATCTGCAGATGAGCTATGAAGAAACCAAAAACCCACCTAAAAAACGGGGTTTAAAGAAATTATGGATGGATAGTTGCATGTGCCATGCTAGGTTGAAAAATCCTGTGTGAACAAAAACATTTGAACCATCAGTCACCAATTTTTTTTTTTTTTAAATCAGGAGGGGTTATGTTGTAATTTGGCACTAAATGGCAATTTATTTCTTTTCATATTTGCTGAAAGAAGAAATCATAAACATGGTCCTGTTTTAATTCAGGGTTCGGTGTAGTGATAGACTGCCGTCTCTATATTTGCAAAAGCATGCAATCGAGTTGACTTTAAAGTTTTCAATAGAATGTCAGCCTGTCTGCAGCAAAAGATGATAAAACAATTACCAAGGACTACTTCCTAAAGTTACAAGATTGAACTATATAATCCACACCATGTTAAGAGTACCACAATCCTAGCAACATGTTTCACCAAATATTAATCCAACATTTGAGTGGCAACATAAAACGTAGGATAAAAGGTTTAATCAATGCAACATAAAGTCTAGCCTTTTTCTAAAAGGTTAGCAAAAAAGTGAGACGTAGGCGTAGCAAACCAAGACGGAGAATAATCATTTGATAGCAATGAAAATCAGACCGTTTTTGAATTTGAGTAAAAATGGCTACACCTCTTAAAACTGGTCTCTATTCAAAACAACTGCAAATTCTTTGTATGCTCAGCATAATAAGACTCCTTAAAAATCGGGCTCCGAGTGAGCCAACTGACACTGTGCTTAACATGAAAGATGCAGCAGTCCGTACAAGTAAAAGGCTGGAATTAAAAAACACTAAGAAGTCAATGTGGCACCATGGAAAATTGATTAATTTCGATATCATGGGCAGTTTTTGTTACCGCACTTCAACTAAAGAACCACGACTGTCCATCATTTCCTCAAAACCCGTAAACAATGGGGCTGTCGCGATACCAAGATTCAAATTTGATACAACCAACTACGATCCTAAAGCTTTCAAATATAATCTGTTCTGTTTTTGATAGAAGCAGAAATACAAGTCAGAGAAATGGGATTCATTTCTTCGTTTAGTTGCTTGACAACAAAATAACCAATTAAACCCATGAATTTTAAAAAGGTTGACATAAATACAATAAAATAAGCAGACAAGACTGGCTGTTTTCATCTGTACAGTTGTAAACAGTAAAATAAAACAGAAAGTGGTGTCAGTAGCGTTCTGCCCTTGCATAGAAAGGTAAATAGCCTTTCTGATCTTTAAAGAGGTGCAGTCAGAAAAAGCAAGTGGGTGATCAGAGTTGATTTCACATTAGATAAATTTCTGCATACATTTCCAATTAGGGTTAGAGCAAAGAGTCTTGGGTTTTCTTTACATTTAAATCATAATGGTAACAGTTCATCTGTTGAATCACACGGGTTTGCCACCTGTCTTGGGGCCACTGTAGAAGCCACAGACTGAGGATCAGTTTTAAGCACAGTTTTACCTATTGTAAACTTGCATTGTAAATCCCCCTTTTTTGTTGATACTAATTTATATTAATGAAGGAATGGATTCATATCTTATATAAATACTGATGCTGATGACATATTTCCTTTAAGCAAATGCAGTGACATAACGCTCCCGTCCTGTCATTTCTTTGGACACTCGTCCCCAAAACTGCAAGACAGTATTACCACAAACCCTTCTCCACAACAGCAACACACAAACCAGAAACAGCTGTCAGCAGCGTGGACAAGGACGAGTTTGTAAAAATTAAGTGTGCTCATGCTAATTTTCATTTTCTCTGCCCCTCTTTACGTTGGTATTTACTCCAGCGAATCCTGCGTTTTTCACACATTTGATGCTCTCTTCCAATAAAATATTTTCTAGTCCACATCGGATAGAAAATTCATAAGCAAAGCTAAAAGCATTTCATCTGCTATTTGTTTAGATTTGCCGTTCTGTTGTTTGCTAGCAATTTATATCTCTGTGGATATCAATATACCCTTCAAAACAAGGGCCAATGTTAGCAACGTGTTGTGGGTACATCTCTACTATTCACAGGAAGCAAATCTACAGAACAAATAAGAGACACAAGTCATGTGATAACTATACGTACCTTTGGATTGAAGTCTTTAGATTTTTCAAATCATTATTTGTCACAGGATTTTCTTTCCCACACTTTCCTCATGTCATCCTTCATCCTCAAAATGCACACCATAGATGTCGCCTTATTACTCCCCATACTGTGGCCCGCTTTTTGCCTTTTGTCACTGGGACTGCATGAGACGCCACCTAAATCCCCTTCCTGTAACCAAGGCCGCAGACAACTATTGTAATCAGATTCCAGCTACATTCCAGTGCTTTTTGCAACAATGAGATAAGGTGCTGTTTTTTCACCTCCCCTTTGCCCCAAGTGACTGTTCAGTCGGCGCTCAGCTCAATTTAAATAACACTGGAATATAATGCATTATGCTCCAGTGTTTCAAGGAATGCTATTGTATACTTTTATACTTTGTAGCGGAAATGAGATTTGCAGACAACTGAGCGGCTGGGCTCAAAGTTCAACTCTGTGCTAGATCTAATCAAACTCTTCCATAAAGTTAAAGGTTCTAGCAATAAAATGTACCGAGTGGGACAATCACCAATACAAAAGATTTAACCACCAGACATCTAAAACAATTTCTGGTCACATTTCTCATTCCAAATGTTTATATTCATACACTGAGAAAATAAACGTGACGCAATAATCCCCTTCTAAAAATCTATTACGCTCTAGTGGTTGGAGAATTAAGACTAATTCCTAAACTTCTTATCTGACTTTAAAGTCAAGATTTTGGAGGGAACATTTCAAAACCCAAACAAATTACATCAGCAAGCCGTCTGGATAGGTTTTGGTATTTGTGCACGGACAATAAAAAGTGTTGCAATTGAGAAAGTAAAACAATTTCACTATGACTTCAAGGTCTCTTAATTTGCTTTTTTCAATGTAAATTATTCTGAAGTGTGACGACTTCTTTGCATTTTCAGACGCTTCTTGCAAAGTTAAGTCAAAGTTATCCCCTAACACGAGATCAGCACATTCATCAGCTGGCGATGCTTGTAAGTCATCCTATTTTCAAACACACATAGGTCGGTCAACAAGGCAAATTAAATTTGAGCCCCTGAAGATACACAACTGATGTAGAAGTGCTTTCTTGTTCAGGTGCTGTTCAAACATCACAGTGACTCTGACTCTATTAAACAGCGAAATAAAGGCCACGCTTGTATGGCACAAGCCAACACAGAATTACCATTTGCAAAGCAGATGACTTTTTCCACCCAGGTATGCAAATTAACAATCACTCTGGTCAGCTTACTGTACAAACAGACATTTTTTACTGCCTATTGTGTGACATTCTTAGGGCAAAGGGTATATTCTGAAGGCAATGTGTCCAGTTCTATTTGATGTTGAAAGTGAATATCAAAAAAAAAAAAAAAAAAAAGCAGCTTACAAGGTGGTCTTTTCCATTCTTTGACCTTCTGAAAAGTGTCTCAATGAAAAACTATATTGTTACTATATAATTTCGGGAGTAGCAGACCTGTCTGTCCACATTCATCTCTTTGCCAATCACAGGAATGCAACCAGGTCACTGCTAGGAAATGGATGTTCTTTTAGGACCGGACTATAGTCACTGCTTCGATCGTTTGTAATGCTCTCTCCCTCTATGGAATGGCCATTATCAATCTGTGAGGTTTCAAGATAGAACAAAGTGCAATGCAGGAATTGTTGCCTACAAGGTCTCGGAACTTGCATTTATCTACGCTGCGGAGGCTTTGGTCAACAGTTGGAAACAATTGTTCATACACTTACTGTTGAATGGTGTGCATTTGTTCCATAAAATGGATTCATTTGATTTTGATTTTTTTTTTTTGAGATTTCAATATTACTTGAACTCATATTATACATCAGTATAGGTCTTGGACAAGCTGAAGACACAGTAGATGTACTCATATGTATATATTATTGTTGTGGTACCACCTCCACCCCGTTTTAAACCAAAAGTCCCCCTAATATAAAATAACATTGGCATTATTTCCTTTTTTCAATTCGAAAATAAGAACACCTCTTGTGGGCGGTTTATCTTTAATTTTGTCAGCAATCAGCTGGAGAGATTTAGGTATACAACCCTCTTCAATTATCAGGTCATAAAAATAACACACTCAACAGATGATTGTTTTATGAAGGGTTTCCTCCCTTCTGTCCTTAGAGGAAGGAAAAAAATGCCATACTTCTGTTCTTTGAAAAAGAATAAGAGAACAAAAATCTAAAATGTAAGTTGAGTCATCATTCGTTTTACTCTGTTTTTGATAGAAAGTCTTTAAAGTGTGACCACAATTAGTATCTTTCTGAGCCATACACAAACGTATGTTCAACACGTTTGAAAAATTTTATTTGTGAAGGCATGAAAAGAAAAGAAAAAGGCAGAGCATAAAGTGCTGACTGTATAGTCAACCCGTTTCCTCAGGGTGCAGATTCTTCCAGTGGGCTGATATGAGAACTAAGAGTAACAAGAGATACTGAATCGCATGGTATTTTCCATCTAGTGTGAAGGCTCCTTCTGTCAGAAAAAGCACAATTATGGCAAAATAAATTACAGCGACTGGATATTGTGCAATTATCAAGTATGTCAAGTGGAACATAGCAAAATTTCATTCATGCTGATTAACAAATGTACTTGATACTCTGCGCTGAGTATCATAATCAGTGAAACCGTTATTTCAGAATGAGAAAAGGACCATCCAAATGCCACTGAAGCCACTCCTTCCTCCATTTTAATAAAGCCCAACAATCTCTCATATCCCATGTTTAGTTTCCCCTCCGCTTCCTGACCTACATCCTGAGCTTCCTCCAGCCATAGGAAGGTAGTGCTCTATAGACGTTGGAAGATTGTTGCAAATAACTACCTCAGGTTGGAGTGTCAGAAAGCTGACAGGCCAAAACACAGCTGCAATGCTGCTGTCAACCCCAGGGTCAGTCTGTTAGCTTTCACCTGCTCTGCTTTCCACAAGACCAAGAAACTTCAGCAGCTCCAAAGCCGATTACAAACAACGGCTGAGTAATAGTTTAATTCAAGAGCCAAATCACTCTGCCCTTTTGGCGCATCCATTACAAATAAACCCCGCCGTTTTCATGGGCATGTGAAAGAGGGTCAACGAGGTTACCCAGTAACTCGGGCTTGACCAGAGACTGGTAAGTGACAAGGAGATCGAGTCAACAATGATTTTTAACAATTGACTACAAGATGTCTCCAAACGCTTTGCACGCAAATGACGAGATGATTTTAACAGTGGAAGGTTCAACCTGTGCTATAAAAAAAAAAGAAAAAAGCATCGATCTTTTGATGGATGCTTATTTGAGTGACAGAAAAATAATGATAAAGTGCAGGGGGCAAAAAAAAAAAAAAACCTTCAGCTTGATGTCAAAACTCTGGATGTAGATCAGAAGATGTTACCAACAGATTTTGGCAGGCATATTTCTATCACTTTTGCTCAAGCACATTAACTGGAAAATCACATTAGCTGATCTTGATGCTCGTTTTCATAACCGTTAAACGGACACTTTAAAAAAACAAAACAACCGTCAGTCCAGATGAGGATTCCCTCATGTGTATGCACTCACAAACGCCACAAAAACTCTTTTTGATTAAGGAGGTTAACATTTGCTGTGATTGAAAAATGACTGATAGAAACTAGGTTATGGGCAGGGTCTAGTGATCAATCTACTGTATAAAGCTATAAGAGGAGGTTTAATACGAAAAAACAAGAAAAAGTTGAACGTTCTCATCGTGTTGCATCCAATGGGGGCTGAAGGGCGCAGTGACTTGGACATTTAGGTAACGCAGTGCCTGTAGGAAGCGGCGATCCCCATGGACCGTACCAGTGTTAATGCGTCAAATACAGCGAATATTAACGCAACGCCCTTTTTGGCCCTAAATCAAACGGGATAATTTTGTCGGGAAAAAAAATGTTGGAATGAATTAGGAACATCGGGCAAAGGTTGCGCTGTACGCTTCGAGCAGCCTATATTTACACGATATCCGGATGCCAGGGCGCGGCTGGGCTGCCTGCACCTCTGTCTATGTGGATCTATCCTCTCGGAGATAAGTTTTCCTGCCGCACCAGATACCCCACCCCGCTCGGTGCCCTACGACGGCATATTTTATGTCGTAACAGTCAATGGAGCACTTCCGACACCTGAGGGAACAATTTTTAACCCTTCGACAATCGTCGAGATTTCTTTTGCGGGATGACTGAACAGCCGTTGGGAGCGACAGAATTAGCTTGAAGCGGTTCAGTGTGCGACCGTTGCTGCTATTCATTTTAGCTAGCCCATGCACTTTTCTGTCAGGGTTGCTGCGTGCGGACGGACGATTCAGTCAAACACTTCCCGCTCGCAAATACACCCGATAGCTCTTAAATAAAGCGCATACCTTCTGAGAGGAAAATCCGAGTATTCCCGAAAGTCAAACGATTTAACCCGGCAGATGCCACACGAATCCCTCGCTCTGTCGGAGCCGCTGCTGTGCTGACACAAGTAGCTCGGTGTGCTTTCGTTACTCTGTCGCTCGTCCCGCCGCCTCGCTCGGCTTGTCGCGAGCTGTATGGAGGAGCGGAATTTGACGGGCAGCTGTGGCAGCCAATCAGCGCCGGACGTCGGATAATCGCTCGCACGGCTGCTCTCACTTCCCAGCAAACGGTGTTACACAAATACAGGAACTGGGTGTTTATGGAGGCATTTAAATGTCCGATGATATTTGAGATCATTTTTTTATATTCTTATGAATGCATCTACGGTTGGTTTATTAGTATTTTTCTGTTATATTGTAATCAATCAAAGTGCATGCTAATGTATGTGAAAATTAGTCAATTGGATTTATGTAGCCTAAGTCTTTGTTTGATTGCTAAGGGAGTCCTTCAAATATAGCATTTATGTCCTGTTGATGAGTCACCAACAGATGGAGACATGACGAAAGATATGCAAGTTTTTGTATGCATGCAAGTGAGTGTGCACAAGTGAGTATACACAGGTGAGTATGCACACACACACATGCACATGCACTAACTTCTCTTTCTCTTTTCCATTCTTCCATTCAGGATGAAACCTGATAGATGCACTTCATGTTAGACCATACTGACGAGACAGCTAAAAAAAGGCAATGAAACCATGCCGTAGGGTACTGGAGAAATAAGTGCTGTGTTGACATTTTTTAACAAATAAAAATCTATTACCTTCAATAAGAACACAGCAGGTGAATTTTAGGACCTCAAGATGGCATTATTTCACAAGTGGATAGCAAAGAGCATGATGAAAGGAAAGGGAAACAGCTGGGTTTTATCTCATCTCTCCATTTCTTACCTATCCATATATTTATAAATTCTGGCAGCCAGAATTCTCAGTTGAACCTCCTTCCTTGTGATTCTTTGTTATCTGTGGTGTTTGTACGTACCCAATTGATGGCTCTAAACATAAACCTCCAGACTAAACTTGAAAGCCCTTACCTTTTCTCACAGATGGCTTCCTCTCAATGGCTTTGTCTGGGGATTTCTGAGCTGAGTCAAAAGCCGCCTTCATCTGGGCCACCTTCACTGACTGACCCTGCTCATCAAATTTGACTTCAGGCGGCTTTGAGCGATCCTGATGCTGCAGCTTCTCATGCAGTTGGATGGTTTCCTTTATGAGTTCTGAAACAGGCCTAGATCTGGGAGTGGAAGGGGATTTGTTTCTCATAGTTACACTGTCATCATTGCCTCTGCCAGGGTTTTTATCAGGTTGGTCTGGTATCCTATTTTCTGTGTTTAATGTCAAGTGAAGATCTCGCTCCGTGCCAGGTTTGCTCAAGTGGTTTTCGTCAGAGGTAACTTTCTCTGCTGCAGCCATAAGTGGGCTGGCACCCATATCTGCAGCTCCGGTGTCCAGAATGGACTTATTCCCATTTTTGTCATCATTTGCAGACAGGGGACCTGATTTCTCAGATTCTCGAGGTTGTGGGTCGTTACTGCTCTCTTTGTCAATCTTTGTTTGTGGTGGCCTTTCTGCCTTACAGGCTCCCGTCCTGTCGTCAGTATGTTCAGAAAACTTCTCTGCAATGTCGCTTTTGATTTTTGCAAGCTTAACATTGGACGCACACGAAGGCGCAGGCTCCCCGGGATTCACACCACTCGCGCCGCATACTGCTTTTTCATGGGAGGCAATTAATTGTCTGTTTTCTTTGGAAATGTTTTTCGAAGTGTTAATATTTGATATCATCTCCCTCTCCTTATAGACACAAGGTGTAGCCGTGTTTGCATCCTCCGCTGAACTCTCAAACCCAGGAGCAGCTGTTGTATCCGGGTCCTCATTGGAGCGATCGTGTCTTGCCGTCGGTGATTTTTCATGGGAAGGGGATGAGAAAGTCTGACATGTGCTTTTTCCTGTCCCATTGATGTCATGAGTGGATGTCACTCTGCCTTCTCCATCTGCGACTTTTGTTCCTGTCATTTCCTCAGGAACATCTTTGATTTCCTTGTTGTCCACGTCAATCTCTTTTATTTTGGAAAGATTTTGAGTTGCCTCCTTCCTGTTTCTCTTCAGTAGCTTCTCCAGAATGGAACTGGGTTCAGCGGGTGAAGTCGCTGCTTGGTTTTTTTCACTCAGCGTTGCCTCCACTTTGGTATCATTTTCAGATCTCTCTTTTGGAACTCTATAGTGAATGGTGTCACTCAAGTTTAATAGAGGCTCTTTCTGCCGGCTGTTGTTCGAAGGATGTTGAGATTGAGGTGCGTGTGGTTCCTTCCTCTCACTCAAGTGGTTAACTGTTTCTGCCCAGGGCTTGATCTCTTCATTTTCGGCTTCGGCAGCCCTCGTCTTTCTTTGATCGTGTTGAATACATTGTAAAAACTCCCGCTCGGCTCTTTCGATGACATCATCATTAGTTCCAGATCGAGCTCCACATTTGCTGATTTCAATGAGCGAGCCCTCTTCAGGATTGCCAAAAGATTTTAGCTCCGTGGAGGTAAAGGCATGGCCGTACCTGTCCTCTAAGAAGTTTTCATCCTGGTTCTCTTCACCACGTGGAACCTGTCCTTCCACCTTGTAGTCCATCTTGCTCATTAATGATGATTTGAGCTGCTCCTCAGTCCTCTTCTGCTTAATTTCGTTTAGATTGTGCTTCTTGTATGTCCAGGCTTGTTTCTCCGTCCTTGCACAACTCCTTAAGATCGGAAGAGCGTCGTG
>CAAKHD010003623.1:18873-61430 GCA_901007705.1 Fistularia tabacaria
ACGTGTGCTCTTCCGATCTCTTCCACCTTGTAGTCCATCTTGCTCATTAATGATGATTTGAGCTGCTCCTCAGTCCTCTTCTGCTTAATTTCGTTTAGATTGTGCTTCTTGTATGTCCAGGCTTGTTTCTCCGTCCTTGCACAACTCCTTAGGTTATTGCCTGTCTCCAGTGGTGCCGTGCTGCTTCCTTCTTCTTCTCCTCCTCCTCCCTTCTTTCCTGCTGCCCCTCCTTGTCTCACCTCCCTTGCAGTGGAAGGACTCACCCACAAATTTATGTGCCTCTCACCAGAAAGTGTTATTGGCTCCTGGCTGTGGCTCTGATCCAGATCTTGAGAGTCTGGCCCTCCTGAATTTTCCTCTGAGTTACCAGCCTCCTCTTTGTACGAGCTTCCTCCCTCCATGACATCAGCCGCATGCCCGCCTGCACCCCTCGAGTCAGGGCATGCCTCCTGGGATCCTTCAACAAGGGCTTGCTCTCCCCCATCCACTTTATCCAGGTTCTGTCCCATTCTGGTCTGAGGAGAAAGATATGATATTACCTTCACAGTAGGAAACCAGTCGACTGAGGTCATGCCCCGTGAGAACTGGCAACTAATTTTTGGTACATGCGGACTCTTTTTATCAATATCTCCGGCTTGAATAATCCAGCGCTAAGTAAAGGAGGAGACACTTTGCATTATTTATCACTTGCCCTTTTTGAAAATCTAAGCTGACAAACTTTAGTGAGGCATAGTGGTTCAGTGCCAACAAGACGATGTACTATTGTGAATCAATTTGGACGTCTGAGATACACGGCGTGTGTGTGTGTGTGTAACATCATCAGCTGGCCATGAGAAATGGCAAAATGCTTAGGTAGAGACCAGGTAGCACATAGCAAACAATTCACAGTCAACTTTTGTGAAAACAGTGATTCAGAGCATCTTATGACTTTTGTGCCGTGGTATAGCCTCTATTCATACCCTCGCAATGACCACCGAGGCTCCGACTTGAAGACAAATTACAGTCACAAGATTCTGCAACAGTGTCACTTCTTAATTTTCATTCTTTGTTTTTGGGTCGAGAAGCCATGCCCAGCTATCACTGCAACAACTGTCTGCACATTGTCACATTGTGTGAATTTTCTTTTTTCTTTTTTTTTTTTTGGGGGCTGACAATTTTTCTTTCAAATTAAAATGCATGCAAATTGAATGCTGTTTGGGAATCAACTATATGAAATGTATCACAATAAAATAATTGTGTTATATCTGTGATAGACCTTTTGGTATCATCACTTGTTATGGACGACAGTAACACTGTGTGATTGATTTTTTTCCCTGTGTTAGGAGTGACGGTTCCCTGAGTCTTATGACAGTCAGGTCAGCAGAGGAGCTTTTAACTGGTTTATTTTGCTCCGTTAAAAAAAAAACCAAAAAAAAAACCCCAGCATGTTTTACTTTGCAGTAAACGGATTAAGTGGTAGCCAGTCTTAATGACTTCATTTTTGTATTTTTAACCTGTAATAAGTTAATTGTTTAAGAAAACCCAACGCACTGCATGCAGATGCCAGATATGTATTAAATTCAACGTGAACTCTCAGACTTTAGTTACTGTTGTAATAATAGCTAGGCTGACGGTTTCTGCGCTGACAGTAGTTAATAGGATAAACAGCGGTTGCTGTTGTTGACGAGAAATTCACACACAAACCAAATCCTAATTGTTGCAGAGACGAACTTTTCCATGCAGTTGTCTAATTGTTTAATTGCCTAATGACTTGTCACCCAGTAAACTGCAGTAGTAAGCAGAGAAAATGCTGAAGCACAATGAACAATAGATTTGGGGCCAGAAGTCTGCTTCCTGTCTGTGGCCCCATACCCTCCCTGTCAGACAACATATGACTGCCGTTGTCTTATCATCTGACAGACTTGCACACTGGACCAACACAAGGCCACGAAACGTTATCACTCCTCTCTCCGTAAGGATGGAACATGTCTGTTTTTATGCAAGGCTTTCGGAATGAGAAATGTCGACATCCAGAAATCAACTTCAAAATTATGTGGGACAACGTCAAGGTTTTTAGATTAAACGAGTTAAAAAAAAAAAAAAAAAATCAGACGTAGAAACGCTGTTGTGTCGGGAAACCATTTCCCTTCAGGCAACGTAAGCCCTTTAAAAGCAAGTTTCTTATCCTCTGTCATCCTCACTAAACGCCCAATGATCCTCACTTGATCACCACGTGCTCTGCCGCCTCAACATATACAGGAATTTCTATCCGGTCAACAGGAGCCTCTTTGCAAGTTTCAGCAGCTGGCATACAGAGAATTTACATTCTCGATCTGTTCTGCATAACACACGGTATCAGGCACATACATGACAAACACCAGTCCTCGGCTCAATGCGCAATTTTGATCTCCTGTCGTATCCATGTCGGTCCCAGCTGACACTTACCGGTCAGGCGTTGTAACCGAGTCGATGCCTCTGTCTTTCTCTTTCCCTCCCGCTCTCTCCCTCTCTCAGGACTGACAGACTCCTCTTTGTTGGTTGTTTGGTGATGTTCTGTCCTCCCTGAGATGAACACGCAATGGGAGCCTTATATTACATCCTTCCATGTGATGTCACAGCACATTTGACTAATACAATGAGGAGCGATTTCTTGCCTGACTTTTCACCATCCGAGAAGTTATCCTTGTATCCACAAGTAAGGTTTTTTTTTGTGGGACTGTGGACATTTGGAGTTTGTGTGTGCAGTCTGATGTTTCCAGGCCGTGGTACTTGTCATATAATCTTGTTGCACTGATCTGCTCGAATGGGGCCGGTTGGGTCTGTTGTGAGCTGGTGACCCTTTCGGATGAGTTGTGGAGTACAGGCGTTTCTGCAGCCAGGTGTGTCTTGGGACCAATCTGACCTCCAAGTCAGATGTTGCTGAAAGATTGTGTCACCTCCTCCGTTTTTTGAGGGTCCTTCCAGTTAGACAGAGGCAACTCCTCTCTCAAACTGTCATGATCACTAAGAAATGTGGAGTAAAATCTTTCACTGGAAGTTGTTTTTGTTCAAGAACAAGGTGGGAGTAAGAAAGTTATACACAAATTATATATATGTGTGCGTGTGTGTGTGTGTGTGTGTGTGTGTATATATATATATATATATACACACACACACACACACACTGAAACTACATTTATAGAATTAGTTGCATTGTTAGGGTTGGGTTGAAACAATACACCATGTAATTATATATTTTTTATTTTAAATGTGAAATTATGAATCATTGTGCAAGAAAAACACATAATTCCACTATTAAGTTCATCTACTTCTCCCAGCTTAACCATGGATGTGCATTTTTCAGGGGGATAACTGTCTTGTTATTGTTCTGAAAAATTCACTGGCTGTCAGATAAAGATGTTATTTTAACAGAATTTAGTTTCAGGAGTTGGAAAAAAAAAAAGGAAAGGAAGCCGCAAGAACCAAGGATAAATTCTTGGAGGCTGTTACAGATACAAGAGAAAAACCAAGATCTTTCATTTGCTTTTATTCATCCTGTTTTAACTGTACATGAATCGATGGCGCTTCAAACTGTATCCCTGCTCTTGTCTAGTTCGCCTTGTTCCCCCTTTCACGCCCAGTCAGACATCCATTCACACACTGACTGGGAGGGCTGTCATTCAGCGAGTCAAGCTGCTCAGCAGGAGAAAATCGGGGTCTGGGGTTTTGCTCAAAGCCTGCAAATGTCTAAATGTATTCTGCTAATCCAAAAAGACAAAGAGGAGCGACAGAATTGGAAGGCATGTGTGACAAAGATATGCATCTGGGCACGCTGTATTTTGTAGTCGTCCTTTATTATCATCCGATATTTCAAACATTTGAAAAAGAAGTTGTCTTAAATGTTACTTCATAAATGTTGTTCAGAGTCTATTCCGCTGCAGCGAAGCCTGCAGTCAGGGTAGCTGGAGACTATCAAAGCTGTCATTGGGCGAGAGGCGGGGTTCACCATGGACCGATCACAGGGCCACATATAGAGACATACAACCATTCATTCACACGTCATACAGAGACATACAACCATTCACTTTCAGTCATACGTCTGGGTAATTTAGGGTCTCTAATTGACCTTCTCCATATTTTGGGACAGTGGGGAGGAAACCCATGCAGACACAGGGAGAGGGACAGAGGCGCAAGCTGCCATGTTTTAAATGTTGTAAGTGTTCATATTAGAGGTTACTTTTTTTTTTCCTAGTGTATGTTGTATGAAAACTTTCAGAGGATGAAATGGGGGATTGCAAAAAAAAATTATATTGGCTCACACCATTAGATTCCACTTCATAAATCTTCAATTGCTGTCACTCCAAACATTTGAATTGTGATTTGAAGCCACACAAGGTGATTTTTCTATTTGGTTTCCCAGGCTTATAAATGCGCAACAGGAAAACAATCTTAGATTGGTGCGATCCCGGGTTGAGATCTGTGCCGCATACGAAAACCATACATTAGCACTAATTTCGTCACCTTTGCATCAATGGAGACTGAGAATATGAGTCTGAGATGCGGACCCCAAATTTGTAACCTCATAGCTGTGAACGTGAGTCATGCCTATATTCGATTCCTGTTTTCCTTCCCCAACACTGTGTGCACACCGCCGTCACGCTGCGGCACTCCAGGAGCCGAGATGAAATAAGGGGAAGACACTAAACACTTTTCAGTGTCTGGGATAGACGGCGAGTAATTGAAACCACCCCGGTGGGTCCTGAATTGTGGGTAATTATCTCTGAAATAGCTTCAGCCCTTTTGTTTGGTTCCTCTCTCTATAGAAACGTCCAAAACAGGATATGTACTCAGATGATAAAACAAAAGGGGAGGTATGACAGGCAAAAATTTACCAGCTTTAGATGAGGGAGAGAGCCGACCCACACGCGGAGAGTATGGACTGCGGGCCTCTATGTTGACAGACGGGCAGCCTGCTGTTTTCATGTTTAGGCCAACCTGATTTGTCGTTGAAATATTTTACAGTCCACCTCTGAATTGAAGACATTCAGTTAAGACGTGACTGCCCTAATTCACAGGAACACTCATGATGAATTAATCGGATTCTGCCAAATGTTCTTTTTTTTTTTTTCTTTTGCAGAGGACTTTTATATCAGATATTGCTAGAAACTCTTAGCTTCAAATTTGATGTGCATGCAAAAGAACACCCGGACTCTTTAAATGTGTCATTCTGCTGTCACACATGAACATCTCTGCTTCTTCTTCTTCAATGCCTCATCACATGCTATACCGCGTATGGGCCGTTCATCATACATTCCATTCATTATACAGACACGCACAGGCATAAAGGGTGGGAGGAACAAGAGCGTGCAACTTAAGCACTTCACTGATGTCATGCAAACAAACGGCAAGTCAGATGTTATATAAACCTGGCTGTTGGCGAACTGCTTTCTTGCCAGAGCGTACGTAACAGGGGATGATGATGTAATTACATACTCACAGACACGTCACAGTGAGGGCACAGCAGATATGAGTTGTATTATTTAGTTTTGCCATCTCAACAACCTTAAACACTGGTACAATGCTTGATACTCTACTTTTGTCCTCACTGCGTATCTTAGTTGAACTTGCGAAGTGTTGTGCGTAGACTTTAAATCATCGCTCACAAGAAAAGTCCTAAAGCGACCCATTTTATGTAAAAGGCATGTTTATTTCCATATTTACCACATACGGTACATTATTTGACCAACATAAAAAGTGCAATATGCATTCAAACTACAGCAACATACAGTACAAAAGTTACTGCATACTTAAATATAGAAAGAAAATGGTTACAAAATGTGAAGTAACCTATTGTGATCCAAGCTTTAAAACTCATTGCAATGAGCGTTAAAAGCCTAACAGCTATGAGCCCAATGACTTCTGAGTCTGTGCAAAAAGATGTGACAGCATTTAAATACGTACATGATTGAAAAATGACTCACATTTTATACAGCCTCGATGGTTTTTCCAATTTTTTTTTTTTTTTTTTTGACAGCCAAACAACTTTGGTCTCTCACATTTCAAAAAGTCAAAATGTGTTAAATGCGTTGGCAAACCTTATGGATTCAAATTATTGTAAAAAGAAGGTATGCAAGTTGGGTTTTGTGTGTGCCTGTTTCATAAGGACTAACAGAACTGCGGTCAGAGTAAAAAAAAAAAAAAAAAAGAAAAAAAAAAGATAAGTTATATGACTTGACTGTCATAAATCCTCAATTCCTGTCACATTTGATATTTGCATTATGGTTTCAAGCCATACAGTATGACTCCTCACTCTGGTCTCCCAAGATCATTGTGGGGAATGATGAGGTCAATAACATTTATGTTATTTTGGAAGATAGCTCGTTGTGTACCAGTATTCACTCAATTAAAAAGCAGTGCAAAGGGACAACAAACTCAGAAATGAATCTGGCGTTTGTTGAAAACAGTGAGCATGCCTCTGGCTAAACAAAAACACACTCTTCTCTCTTCACCTTCCACCCATTCACTCGCTCACTCACATTTTCTTGAACGTTAACACTTCTACTTCCTCATTTCATCGCGACATTAGCAAATCAAGTGAACTGAACTGCGGCTCTGTTGTTTACTTCTGACAGAGCCCCACAAATGCATCTTGAGGTAAACATTTACCTTTCAAGCATCTTAAAAAAACAAAACGTGTGGTAAACAAATGTATTAATGCTTTGATTTCCGCCAAACGCCACCGAGCAGCTCACATCATAGGCTACCACTTTGTACCAGACAGGTAAAAATAATTTCAGTGCCGATGGATACCGCACCGTAACTCGGTGCGCATCAGGTAGAAACCAGCTGTGAAGTTAAAAGTTATAGACCTTCTTGTATCATCATATACTGCAGTCTAACACACTGTGCCTCTGGTCTCATACATAAGGCACTTGTTTGTCCATGAATCAAACCAAGTTAGCATTGAACTGATGGCTTTACACACTTATCGGATACAGCAATAAGACTTTGACTGTGAACAGCAGTTTGAGAAACAATGTGGCAAAGGAGTGTGAGCTCCTCGGGACAGTTGGCATTTTCATATGTTTCCTTAGACTCAACTCTTTCAAGTTCCTAGATTCTGTACAACCCGGACAGCTCCACTGGTTTAGAGATGAGTGGGCAAGTGGGGTGCCTACTGCCTCTCCCTGATGTGTCAGCTTCTGGGCTCACCTCTTAGCGCTCTCTCTGGAGTGGCCAGGTCCTTGCAGGGCCGCGGTTGAGCCGGGATGCAAGGGGACTCCCATTCCAGGCCGTGATCCGGCTCTGGGGACAGCGAGAGGAGCAGCAGTGTTCCTGTTTCTGAGGAGCAGGCTGAGCAAAGGTCTTCGGAGGAGAAATTTAGGCTGCCCAACTTCGCCAGGGAATTGGAGCGCTTGAGCCTTGAGGGCACAGTGAGGCCTGCCAGACGCATTCGGGTCTCAATTTCCTGCGCCCTCTGACGTACAAGGCCAGGTTTGCCTCTCACGCTGCGCAGGCTGTCACTGCTGGAGCTGCGGGTCAGTGTGGAGCCATGAGGCGAGGAGGTGGGTGTGAGTAACCCGGACCCCACCACCCCCAGCAAGGCTTCGTTGGTTAGTGGCACCACCAGGGGCTCTAACCGTACTTGGCACGGAATAGAAGATTTTGTGTAGTCCCTGGTAAAGCCAGAGAACTCTTCCTCCTCCTCGGTGTGAAAGGGGCTCTTCTTGGAGATTTGGCATGCATGTAGTGGCTTCAGACAGTGCAGGCTCTCTTGGGACAATATTGAAAGTCTCTCGAGTCTCTCCGCATGCCGGCGAACCAGACCAGACCTCCGCAGCTCTAGAAGAGTCTCCTGTTGTTGGTCAAAGTAGCAAGCCATGGCAGGTTTTCCATCCTCCAACTCCATTCTCACCAGCTCAGGGACAGCTTCGGAGGAGAGCGCGGAATGCCTTTTCTCACTAGCTTGGTTTATATCTGACACATCGGCACTGTTCTCCACCTCAGCGAGGTACAGCGCGTCTCCCGGCTGCTCCTCTCTATGGAGTAGAGATGCAGAGGGCGGGGCAGCACAATTGGCAGACTCAGACGGAGAACCACAAGAACCTAGCAGTCCAGCTGAAGATTCGAGATCTTCAGATTCATCGTGGAGTAGAGGAACTGAAGCCCCCGTGACTTCAGTAGGGCTGGGGTTAAGGCAAAGCTTTGAAATCAGAGTTGAAGTACCCTCTTTCTGCATGGATTTAGAATCCTTCCTAGACAGTGAAGTACCACCGGAGACAAAATATGCTTTTTCCTAAATAACAGAAAAAAGGAAAATAAATGTCAGGAGGATAATTGAATGGTGAAATTGAACATGGTCAAAAGCCCGAGCATTTCATTTTGGTCAAGTCTTAGCATTATTTCAAACTCACATTGAGGTTATGCTGAAAGCTCAAATGATTGTTGTTGTTGGAGTTTTCGTTCAAGGTTACCAGGTCCATCCCATTTCCTTCTGCATCCCCTTCTACCTCCACATCTTGTTCTTCCTCTCCTCCGCCTCCAGTTACTCCACCCCCTCCATCATCGGGCTGCATGAGCACCTCCATCTCCGCCTCCTCCTTTTGAACCTCTTCCTCATCCTCCTCCTCCACGGTGCTGAACTCCAAACGGAGCCTCAGCTCCTCCAGCGGCTCAGGGCCACGGCTGCAGGTCTGGGCAGCAGTGCCCTCTGCCGTGGGCCCCAAAGGGGGCAGCGGCAGTCCCTCACGCCCATCGAAGGGTTCGTCATCCAACAAAGCGTCGCGTTCCACATCCTCGATTTCTATGAAGACTTTTTCCATTCCCAGAAGGGGAGGGCCACGCACGGGTGTTGACGGCTCGCTGTCCAACGCTGAGTCAGAGAGTCGGCGGAAATAATAGTTGTTGTAGGCGGGGTCAATCTCCAGAGCAACAGTCCTGCAAGGTGACGCACACGCGGCGCCTTTATCAGACAGCACCTCTTCGCAGCAGGGGGACATCCCCGGCTCTGGGGTCGGGTGGTCTACCTCCTCCCCGCCGCAACACTGGACCGACCCATGCTGCCCCTCGGCCATTTCGCAATCTGCATCTGGATGCCACAGCTTGTTGTGACGTTGTTTACTGGAAATAACAGAGTACAGATGGAAAAGAGAGGTGAATAAGAAAAAAAAAAAAAAAGCGAAAAGACACACATGATGGTCATGCACAGACATACATCAGTGAACCGTACCTCGCGTCGAGGATGCCCTCGTACTCTGCCAGCTGTTTCATGAAAGCTGGGTTGGGTCGCGTGATGCTCCTCTTTTCTTTAACAAAGCCGTATGCTTTTTCCAGCGACCAGTTGTATTCTTTCATGGCATAAGCGATGACGGTGGATGCGGACCTACTGACACCCATCTTGCAGTGGACTAGACACTTGGAGTGGTTCTTTCTGTGGGGGGAGATTTCAAAAAAGCACAGGGGGGCATCTCATACGGTGCTGTTTTGACTTAACACAGCCAGCTGGCTAATATGGACCAGATTTCACTTCGATAGCCAAATAACACGAGGGTACGATTTTTGTTGGAATGTGATGATATACATCATTTGATACTTAAATAGAAGTTTTTCTTCGGCTCATAATGTTCTTTCATAAAGTAACTTTTGGATTCTACATTAAAATGCTTTACAATTTGAGCGTTCTGCCTCGCGGCTATTCAAAAGGTAGGCTTTAAAGTTGGCCTGCACCGAGACATAAGCTGTTCTCGCTGTCTTTGAGGATATAAGGTTCTTAAAAGCAGGATGTTGCTTGGGGAGACGCAGACTGAATGGCATTTACTGTGATTATATTGCCACCAACTGGTGGAATTTGTTTTGGCGTCTGAGGCGCACAAGCTTCCAGTGCCAGTGCACAAGATTGTCTCGATTATGTTGTACGTGGCAAGTACTATTTATTCATTTAGAAGACCGAATAACTACCCCTTAATTAATTAATTAGGTGCTACTGGTATTTGGAATAACATCACTTTTATTCCCCCATGCCCTTTGTGCTTGGATGCCTTCTAAATCACTATTTACTATTTTTTACAGTATCTTACATACATGCTGCAATTTTAAACTAAAATACTGCTGATCACTATGCCGTCAAAGTCACGACACTGCTTTCTTTCAAACCACATCTGAAGGACAGTGAAGCTTAGACTTCTTTGAAACCTACGAGGGAAAACAACAACACGGTGTGATGGTAACACTCAACACAAAGATACTTAGGATACCGATGATACAATGGCTTTACAGCCAGAGAGAACTAATTGACAGGAATCAACACTTCCCGATCCTCTGAAGACTCACTTTGCTTTTACAATGAAGTTGTACGTGTCATTCCAGTGAGCCAGCAGGTCGGTGGCCTCTTCATCATAGACACGTATGTTGTGGTAACTGAATGTGCCTGGAAAGAAGTTGTCAATTTCCCTCGTGACATTGAGAATATAGCCCACTCTGAAGAGGAAACACAATGTTAATAAACATTCTTTCTTGCTGAAATCAGAATTTAATTTAGTATGTTTTGCCTAAGTTTTTTTGGGCTCCTCTATAATATGCAATAAATCACCCGGTATCTTGCAACTCCTCCAAATTAGATGCATTCCACTCAGAGCCCTGCAAGCAGATAAAGAAAAATAATGGTTATTATGTGTTTTTATTAAAGTATGAAACGACTTCTTCCTATCCAAGATTAAATCATCGTCCTGATTGGTGGGAGTGAGGACAGGCAATCAAAAAAACTAATATCAAGGAATAAGAAAGATTTTGTTGTTAATAAGCTATGGCATCTGTAAACCTACCAGGTAGACGTGATCAAATATAAGAGTGGCTTTGTCCATCTGGCCCAGGATCAACAGCATCTCGTTATCGATGAACTCTTTGTACTCCTTAAGGTTGCAGTTCATATGTTGCTCCAACTCTGTACGGATCTGGAAACAAATTCTTGCATTAGTTAATTGACATCACTATGAGAGCCTTTACTTGGCTGCGGCTATTCATTATTGGTATAATCAAATATTTTATTGATTTTTCAAGAAACAAATACGGATTATTCTATTTGGTATGCTGAGATGTGACTTTTCAAAAGACGAAAAAATAATTCTTTCATTGAACATACGACTCGTTTCACATTTACAGATACTAAAGTATCATACTATTCTTATCTTTTTGTCCATCAACTTTAAACATAAATATCTGTAATATCAGCCCGCCTGTTTAGATAGAAATGTTATGTATTTTACACAGAACTGATAGAGCTATGTAGCATTTATGCTGTATAAATGTTTTGTGCAATTCAAGGCTTTATAGGAAATCTTTAGGAAAGCTTTTCTGCATATTTAAAAATGGTCTGCGTCACCAGTTTTTCAGGTGCAAAGCCAAAGTATACATTTATTGTCAACATGACAAGATACATTTTGATTTAAATGACCAGTGAATTTGGTAAAAAAAAAGGAAAAAGAAAAATACAGCTGAACTCTAAACACATTAGAAGTTAGAGGATGATATCTAGCTATGACCAATTTAAATATTACTGTCAACGGAGACACTTGTTTGAATGCTACATTTATAATGATATTCAATAAAAACAATACAATGTACAACAGCTGCTGACATTAATATTTACCTGTTTACAGGTGACGTTCTCCAGATCCTGGCACGTCATGATACTTCTAAGTTTGGCTTTGATAAGGCACTCTGTCCTCTCTCTCTCTGAAGGCCTATTTGAGACAATCTCGTTTCAATCTGACATGTTCCAAAGACAATAGCGTTCACATGAAATTTGATGCGTGATTCAACTGACTGACTTGTCTGCAAATATGGTGGGCGAGTCTGGCCGTGTAGTCTCCAAGTCCTTCATGGCATTCCACTCATTGATGCAACTCTGGTCCGAAGAAATACAGCTTTCGTAATAGCCCGTCCAGGTGAGAGCCATTCCACCAGGAAAGTAGTTGTATCTACGGGAAACCTCGCAAGCCTTGTGCAGCACCTGGAGAGCTGACCTAGGTTGTGGTGGATTGGAAGAATCCATTTCAGTACTAAGAGATTTATTTTATTTTTTTTCCATTTGATAATAAGATAAAACAAGTGAGCAATGAATCGTGGTCATTTAAAACCATGAGCAAGTTCCTGCATGTGCCTTTTACAGCCAGCAGGTGGCGGGGTCGCACAGTCCTGCTCCACCACCAGACCAAGCAAAGTGACACATGTGTGCATCACGTGCAACCACGAGATTTGTTGTGCCCTGTCATGAAACGTTGTGGACAGTCATGACGGTTCCAGAGGATTACTCACCACATAGCCTGCACTGAGACAGGTTTGAAGACATGAGTCCGGCCTGCCGTGTTCACAGTAAAGCCCCTGAGGTGCAAATGAAACAGATGGTAATTTTCAGTGATGGGGAATCATGTTGCAGCACATCTGTAGCGTCAGGTGTCAGATTCGGTGAGGAATAAGAGAAATGTCTGAGAGAGTTTATGTGAAATAATGGCAATGCACGCTAAGTCCGGAGAACACGGTTTATATTAACAAAGGAAACCCACCCATCTCCATCCAAATGGATTTTAGTGTCACTCCACAGGGGCAGCACCATGCCGATCGAACAGCATTTACTAGCAGTGGAGAAGAAAAATTGAAGACCATATGAATATAAAATGTCTTTTGTTCTCATATATCAAAATGCTGTACCACAACTCGATATGAAATGACAGTACATGAACACAGACACATACACAAACACACATACACACGCTCATAAAATTTAAAAAGGCAATTCCAAGTTTTGATTTTATGACTTCCAACTGAAATGTGTGTCACAGCGTCAACAATGAAAAATCAAACAGACTGTGCTGCGTCGTCACAAAGACTTCTCTGGAGCGTAAATAATGCTAATGCAAATAGAAACAGGCACTGCAAGGGGGTAATAACATGTTTTACAACATACTGATATTTATGATTAGGTAATTCTGCTGTGTTCACCATGTGCAACATCATTACCATAAAAGTGAATGAAGACAGATGTAGGTAAAATCAGGTTGTATGGATAATTAAATGAATAAGGCTGTAAGTATTAATCTCAATATCTAATTTCCTTCCTTTGCACTTTGCAGTGCAATGTAAAGTTTTGCCTATTACTCAGTGCAAAGAAACCAAAGCAAACCCTCCACCTGAGAGTCGTATTCTTACCAGTCTTTGTTGGTAAAGTCGATCCCAAGCAGGATGTTCTCCTCTGTGTCCTGTCGCCCACTCGTGTACACAACTACCATGTACCGCACACGATCAGACCATGCACTCTCCAGCCGGACAGCCTGCACGAGGAGCAGACCATTCAATGCAAGGCTTATACACAAAAAACTGTTTATTTTCCTCATGTTTAAGGAGGAACTTCAGCAAATTGAACACATTTTGCATACACAGTGTCATATTTCAGTATGTAAAATGATACAGCTAATATTACTTTGTAAATTACCCTTAAAATTTCATAATTAAAATCAAATCTTGCATGCCTCAAAATTTAAAAGCTATGGGTGTGTTTAAATTCTAAGAAAAATGGACAATCCCACGCATCATCTGCCATGTTCAAAACAGTCCTGGTCACAGCGGAGAGACGGGACAGGAGGCTTGACGTAATAGGGCACCTAAGTCCTCATAATGTGGAAGAGAAACGAGGCAATTGCCATTCAATGAAATCATTCAGCTTCATGCTAACACAGAAAATGCAGTTTGGAAACATTTAGTAATGCTTTCCAGAGTGTGTTCAAATCTGTTCTCATGTACTAATTATGGCAAACACGGAAATGCTGCTAAGCACATCATAAAAAGCACTCTGGGGGATTTGCTATGCCTGGGCATTAGTCAACGTCACGTATTCGTGTTCTTTATTCGTATCTGTATTCATTCATTCATGTTGAATCTCACCAGTTTGATCCTGTCTTCAGAGCGAAGAATGTTTATCATCACCTGAAGGTGTTGCGGTAAGTCGCCTGTTGAAGAATATCATAAAGGTAATGATTGACAATGGGCAGCTGTTTGTGGGAACTGTTTATCACTCTTCAGTTACTCAAATGAAAATACCTGACTTCAGTGTGCGGCTATGTTTCATGAACCTCTCAGCTCTTCTCACATACCTCAGTGCTCCCTTTTCTACAGCTGAGGTATGATATGCCAGTTAAACTGGATATAAAGCAGAGTGTGAGAGATCAACTACAATGGCCACTTGCGAGTGTTGTCAAGACAACATTAAAGAAGTCAGACAAATCGTGTCATCCTGGCATGCTTTAATTATACCTTGTGCCAGTATTCTATCTTTCCTTGTACTCAGGTCAAATATTATATAACAAAGGGACAAACAAATCCACAAAAACATTGAGAAAGTCATCAAGTACTTTTTTTCCTCAAACTCTTAGCCAATGGCAACACCTGTGGTCACACACCTTACATTGTTCTCCTTGATCACACATCAACCAAGGTTTTAATGTGTGTTAACTTGCTAATTTTAGTGTAATACTGATAACCGACAAAAAAAAATGAAGTAAAAAAAAAAAAATCCCAAATCATAAAACGACGGATGTGAATGACAACATTAAATAGGGGCAAAAACACTTCATATGATTTAAATCGAACCAACGAGGAACTGTTGAAAATCTAAGTAATGTTTAAAAATTCACAAATGTGCTTAAAAAAAAAAACCAGCTCAAATTCTGAGCAAAACTTGCCCATTTAAAAGTTAGATTTAGTTTGGTTTTTGCCACAAGCTGATGTATTTCGTCGAGGTAAAACTGTGTGGTGTGTGTTTTGGATAAAACCAGGTGAATCAGCTGTTTTAACAATCTTTATTCACCTGACTTCATGTTGCTGCTTTCCATTTGATAGCAGCTGTGACCTATTAAATGCTAACACAATGTTTGGAATCTCCAAACATTTTAGTAATATGTCAGGTTTGTAGATGCAGAGGGTGAAAGCAGTTCAAGTAAGAAATATGTTCTTCCTCTGCCCAAGGATTGTCTTCAAAATGTAACTGGTTTATGCAGTTTTCATGTTCTCATCTAGGTCTGCATTCATTAGATAAAGAAAACAGTGTGGTTGCTAAAAATTGCAAGAGACTTTGAAACATCGTAATAAAAATGTATATCTCTCTCTAAAGCAGAAGAGGTGCTTTTACTTCAGTCCATGACAGCAGAGCACCAGGAATCACATTTTTTTGCAGAACAGATTATTTCAACATGTCGTTGCAACGATATGCTTATTATTTGCTTTTTTTGCTACCCTTCTGGCTTCACCGTGGACAGCAAAATAAGAATTTCATTTCCAGTCTGTACAGATGACAATACACACTTTGAATCTTGAATCTTCAACAGTGAAGAGATGTGCCACCTATAGTGATTCTGCACACTGGATTGGAGCACTAATCTGACTAAGCTACGTGTCAGGAACATGCTCATTAACCAGGCCGACTCCATCCTGCTCCCCTCAACCACAAACATCTGTTACAGTTACAGGGAATCCGACATTAACTCATGAGAGAGCAGACGACAACCTAGACAGAACAGCCTGACGGTCTGACGAGCAGATTGATTAGATCAAAGTTGTGTGGATCAACAATCTGGAGAACGGGGTGAGCAACTGTTGTGCTAGGGTGTTTGAGCCTGGTGGTTCTTACCTGCATGTTTGTGGTGAGGGTGTATTTTTTGGCCCTGAGTGTTCCCCTGCTGCAAAAAGAGCGCAGCGCCTTTTACCATAAAGAAACTCTCACTCAGACTGTAAAAGAAAAAAAAAAAAAAGAGAGAGAGAGAGAGAGAAAAGAGAAGCCCTCAGTTATGATCAGACACATGAGTGTATGAGTGTTAACCATTAGGAAGAATAGTGCACAGCAACCACATGGCAACCTCAACCATTGGAAAGTGAGACTGAAGACTGCAAAATAAAAACATATTCAATGTTAGAAGAAGAGCAGAAATTCTAGTTATTTACAGCAGGTAAAATCCAACACCAGCAAATGGAAAAGCCAAGTTAACCCATCGAGAGACAGACCTCAGCTCTGCACTGGCATAAATCACATCCGGATCCGGAATGCTAATGTCATTTTTCTCTGCACTACTCAGATCCCTGCCGCTTTGGTCGAATGTAACATGGCCCCAAAAAAGTGATTTAAAGACAGAAAATATGAAAGTTTGATAAATATACACATGCATCTTTTAAAAAATACTAAACTCTACACCAAGTCTGAAAAAAATATTCAAATTCACAGCTGAGGCAATGAGGATCTAAAAAAAGGCACATTAATAGATGACTACATTGACAGACAGCGACTTTTCCTCCAGGCCGAATTTTACTAAGACCTGTCACTGAACACAGATGTAAAAATGAAATTTGTCATCTTGGAAAAACTGTGCAGATTCACACTCAACAACCAAACAAATATACTTTTCCAGGTCACTGAAGGGACCGTACTACCAAGCCAATTGCTGTTTCAACTGGATTCACTGGGCAACAGAGCAGTATGGCAGGCAATATTCATATTTGGCAAAGACAGAAAAGAACAACTTTTCAGGGGGTAAAAAGTAGTAGAATCCCTGATCATGAAGACTTTCTCACATAGATGCAAAGACATGCAATTACGCGCATAAGCACAAATTACTCTCAATTTGAATGTGGTTGAGTGACTTTCTTAGAGTACTATAGTTTCTTTCCCCATTTAGGATTTATTTCTCTGTGCACACAGAACAGAAAGGCAGCAGACAGTTAGATAGTAGATCGGAGAGGAGATTCAAATGAATTTGACAAAAAGAAAAGTAAATAATAAGCGCTGTCTTCAACACCTTTGATACACCTCTGTTGTAATAACCAATGACAAACAGATGGTAGTACCCATAGAATGGGAGATTATAAGAGAAATTATGGAATTAGTGAATGACTTCTTGATTGAAACCAAGTTTTACTTAAAATTTTCTTTATATTATGTTTAGAAATGAATCGAGTCAAAGGCTACTTCTGTAAACCAGCCCTTTTTGACAAGACATTCAAACCCACGTGTAGAAAGATATCATTTTTTCAGACGAATGTGCTTAGTTTTAAGGACATTCGAATACACCCCCTGCACCAATGAAAAACAAGTTCCATGTTGACAAAGCTAGGGGGTGGACACTTTTCAACAGCCACACTCATTTCAGTTTGACAGACTTTTATTTTTCATTTTTCCTCTGTTTTGAGATTAATGGGGCTGTCATGGGGTAGTGAAGTGTTTACAAATTGCAGCGTCTCATTCTTCCTTTCTACTTGTAAACTAACAAAACTGTTGCATTGCAAAATTAATAGCCCATATTTGACGTCTAATTAAAAGGGCCCAGGTTTTAGTCAAAACACCCGACCTAAAAATGTACCCAATTTTAAAGCAAGCAGACACTATGTGAAATTGTTTGGTGGATAACCTCAGTGATTTGATGTGATTTCAAGCTAATAGGACAAACCAAACAATTATTATATTTCTCAACATTCTTGAATATCTATTTTCCCCCCATTTCATACTCTACTACAAAGCATAAACTTTTAACTCACATGCGGTTTATCTCATTCTGGGTCAACACAGCGTTCTCCAAAAAATAGGGTAGTATCTTCATTGCAGCCTCCTGTATGGGTTCTACAACCAGATGCATTCTGTATAGCTACCTCCTCTTCATCCGTCTTCACAAAACGCGTGGTTTTGTGAAACACATAAAGGTTAGTTCGAAAACTTGGTCACTTAAGAGTGACAGACTGACAGGCAGTCTGTTCTCATCTGTGCGACAGAGGGTATAGGTATTCAGATTCCACTCTTATGACAACTCCGCCCTCATTTGAGCGCCTGTGTGCATGAGGGTTGGTCAGGCTGGCGGGAGAAACTAGAGTCTCCGCCCACTAACTTGAGGTGCAAACAGCTGTCTTCTCTGTTCCCAGGCAGCGTCTTCTGTCGCACAGTGTCAAAGAATCCGTTGGACTGCAAAAATGTGGTATATACACGGTACCTCCTACACCAAAAGTAGGCTTAAGCATGCAGTTACATGTAAAACTGGTAGCCATAAGCCATAACCCAAATAGATAAATTACGACAATCCTAGTAAAAGATTCCAAACAACAATTTAATACTAGTTCTGCTTCACAGATTCCAGAATCAGTAACATCTTTGCATTTCAGGCTGCATACTTGCCAGGACTTGTTCAAGTGATGTCAGCCACTGACACTACAGCATAGGACTTGTTTTAAATAGTCCAGTAAATGCCTAAACCGTCTCAAATAGGGTCAGTGGACACGTCTCAAAAGTGACAATTTGACAACAGAAAAGACGAGCAATGACAATAGAATAAATATGTTGTCTGTAGGAATTGTGCAACTATGTGATGTTTTGTGGGCTTTAAGCCAGATTGTCCTATCTTCAGCCGGCACCTTTAACACATTCCTGGCCTGTCCAGTACAACCTCGGAAAGGTTCTCTTTTTGAAGGTTAAACCAGACAAACTTTCAGTTTCAGGTCTTAAGGACATGAATAACTTGTGATGAGACACTAGGTCACGTGTCTGTTTAATCATCTGCTGCTGCATACACCGTTTTCAGTTGAAATACCACAAAAGGGCAAATACAATTATCTGTAAAAATGTTCCAGAGATTCATGAAAATTTAAAATAGAAAAATAGAATTCTATAATTTAGAAGTATATCTAGAGATAAATTTGACGTCATTTTTCTCAACATTTTTTAAATTGAAACAAGGAATCGATAAGCAGAACCAGAATATGAACCAGATTGCCAACCCTTATCATATTGCTCCATTATGCTTTCTGCCAACAAACTGTCAGGCGTAGGCAATGAATCCAGTGCCGTTTGAGAGATGAATTTCCCTCTCCTTAAGCATGAACTTTAAATAAGCACGTTCTTTCTTCTTCCATCACAGCTGACTCAGTAAAAATGAAGAGCAGGTTTCCACTCAGTCACAGCAAAATACATCCACTTCGTGGGTCTCGTTACGTATAAAAAAACTCCATTAATGCAGGCTACTGGCGTCTCTGCGTGTCTTCAGAGGAAAGCGACCACTGGTTCAGTTTAAGTGAAGAAAAGCACTGTAGTGAAGCCATTTGGCGCATTCCAACTCATGGTTTAACAAGATCCCAGGTAGTGCTTCTAGAAAGCTTAACATGTGGACCGAGCATGGATGGAAAGGGCAGTGAGAACTGGCAATCACCCAAAACACCCAAATCCCATTACGCCTAGGCTTATAAGGGAGGGATTAGCTTGTCTTTCTCCTTCAAGTAGGCAGTGCTGGCTGTCAATCACTTAAGAAGCACCAAAAACAAGCTACAATGTGATAGATTGTTAACATTGCAATATGAGGAGGAAGGAGCTTATGTCAAAAAGATTTGACAAAAGATTGTCACTGTCCCTTGTAGATGTAAGCAGAGAAAAATAAAAAGGATACTAAGTATATTCAAACTGCAATCATATTGCGGTGAAGTTTAAGCTTAAAAGACCGGTTGACATCATTCCAGACAACGCACCCCATATCTGCATGCATACACACATTCGTGCTTGACTGCCAAGAACAAAGTAGCTAGATGAAATCATGCCTTGGTTCAGAGCCACAGACACCTGCACGATGTTTATGTTGGCCTCCATCAGCCCCTTAGGCTTGTCATCGTTATCAAGGTCAGCCAGGAACAGCAGGCGCAAATACTCTAGCTTGGCAATGGTTTTAACTGTCCATCAACAGATAGGGCTATCAATGTAGACAAGATCAGAACAACCTGATCTTAAGAGAAATATGTCTGACAGTTCCAATGTCATAATACTACAAAATATGAAGTTTCTGGCAATTTCATTAAATAAGATGGCTTACCAGTCCCTCAAAAATGGGAGAAATCTTGAGGCAAGACAAGACTTGCATCATGCTAGGATAATTCCTAAATGCATGCGTTGCTTCGAGACATTGCACAGACTGTGAATAACACAGTCTGATATTTGTCTCACAGAACAACTCACTTGAATTGAATAACAGGAATATCTTCATAAATTCCTCATGATGAATAATCAGATCATTTTTCACTTAAAATCACTTGATATTCTGTGTCACAGCTCGAAATCACTGCTGTCTCATCCAAACAGTCATACACACAGAGATGCAGCTATCATTTACACTAGATAATAGATATGCTTTCAATAATGAAAGCTAAGTGGACTTAAAGAACCGCAAATTATGGCACACATGTCATTGTACACATGACTGAAAACACAAATGATGGCTTTTGACAACATTAACACACTTAGCAAAGACAATGGATGAGCAAGATATTGTTCTGAGTTATCTAAATTGCATATGTAAATCCCAAAAAAAAACTTTAATTTAACTGCTAAACAGTGAGTGAATCAATTTATATCTAAATCTACTTGTATCATTCATTATGAGAATATTTTGCAGTTGCTTCAGACCACCTCTCACTTGATGTGTTTTGTAAGCAAAGTCTGAACACATGATACAATGTGGCCGGTGTTTTATCAAGGCACAAAATACTCAATTTTCTATATGAATGGAAGAAATAATTGGTGATAAAACCAGGAATGTAACCCACACATGCAATGAAAAGAAAGTATACACAAAAAATAAATGACAAAATTTCCGTCACACATTATGTACACACCAGAAAATATTTCATCAATTTAAATACTTGAAAATGACTCGAGAAATACCATTCCAATCATTACTTACAAAACTTCTGAGATTCATGTTGTTACATGGTGAAAAGCCTTGCCTCGAGACATGTGTTCTTTCTATACTGATGTCAAATTGTTCTGTCGATGCCAGGGAGTCTGTGGCCAATACACATTTTTACTTAATGGTCAAAGACAGACACGGCAAATACGTCCCCCACAACAAGTTATGGAATTCAACACGCATCATCATGAATTAGAGGTGTTACACGAAACTTAAGCATAAACATACCTTTGATTAATTCGCCGTTCATCCTCACTCCCAAAATCCTGCAAGGCAGATAAGAAAATACTGAATTTCACAGCAAACAAAAACACTGACAGTTGATTTGAATTGATTTTTCCTGCCATTTGGAAAAAGAGGTAATTAACAATTTCGAAGTTGTAACTAATTATGTGGCCAGAGCAGCCATTGCAAGATGTCTCTACTGTATGATTCAATGACCACGACTTCCAAAATAACTTAACAGAACTGCATTTTAGGGGCTCACTTTTTGAGATGAGCTGTATTAAAAAAGTCAGAATAAGGAGTTCATTAGAACAGGAAGAAAAATTAACTGACCTTAAGCCAAGTGAAAGAACTCATTAAATAAATATTAGGGAACACTGCATGTCAAGCAGTCTGTGGGACAAGTACATGGCTTTGATACATTTTTCAATCAAAACTTTATCTAATTGCGCACACGACTAAGTTCTGTGTGTTGTTTAAGTATATTAATCAGCGGACAACCATTTGTGATTGGCTGGAGAAATACTTTACATTTAACATATACTTAATATTTAATAAATATATAGAATTTGTGGGGAATAATAAAACATATACAGGTTAACTGAAAAATATCTCTCTCGACGATTAAATAAACATTGTTTGTTTCTCTTTGTCACAGAAATCACGTAACTGCTACAATATTGAAAACGTATGATCACTAAACGGAATCAGCAGTAACAGGAATGACATACAGGAAAATAGGAATTGACTTCAACAGGAAATATTTCGAAAATCGTCATCTTACTCCGTGCATGTAAGAAGAACTAATTGTTACGTAATGTCAGTTCATACGATACCATGTACATCACATCGAAATGTACAACATTTCTCTTTTCCATGCTCTCTCTTTTTCTGCTGTCGTACTCCACTACTCCACCCACCCCTCCTGAGTAGATGACATCATAGCTGCAGCAGCTTCCTGCCAGCTCTATCCGTTCAACCTCCCTCGACTGCTGGATTGCACCAGCCTCTGTAGCAGGACACCGAGGTCCAGTGACAACAACCGCTGTGAAGAAAACCAATTCAGCTCAAGAAGTAAATTGCTTTGCAACAAGGACCAGCGGCGTTGCATCTGTTATACCCCGCGGGGCTAAAAATTCAGTGTTATTTCATGTAAAGGACAACAGTGTTTATATTTAAGTTCAGTTGTGGTTCAAACACTTGTGGCGTTGTAATGTTTATCCTGTAGATGTCAAGCTGTCATGAAAATGTGGTGTTTCTGACAGCATAAGGTGAGCCAGTCCGCGCCACTAAAACGGGTTGTGAGCGCCCTCATCCGGTCGTAAAAAGAGGGGAATTAACTTGAGCATAGCAAAGGAAAATAATCTATGAATAATCGCATATCTGACACAAAGAAAACCACTGGTTTGAACTGTCCAGTAAAAAAAAGTGTTACTCTGAGAAGCAAAACGAGAACCTCCGGATCATTTTATACATGTGGCTATTTCAAAATTTGCAATCCGGCACTTCCCGAGCTAATCCAAAAATCAACTGGACAACATTGTCTTCGTCATCTAGAATTACAAGGAGCATTTCGGAACTAATAAATACAAGCAAACGTCGTATTGTTGCATCTATAATCCTGGACAATTGTTATTTGGATTTAAAAGTGGCGGAGCTCCAGCTACAACTGGAAAATGATGTTATATAGAGTGTAAACACCATGGGTGTTGTGTCAGGGAGACATACCAAAGAAAATACTTGGACCATTTCATTATAGTCAATGTCAGCCATACATATCATAAACTGCTAACGTAGGCTAACTGTTAATAGCTCGTATCATTCAAATTGCACTTGTCTAACTAGAGCCAGAGTAAGTTCTTAAATGAATACCTAGAAATAAACTGTTGCCAATATAAGTAACTTACGTCCGTTAAAATACTGAATACGTACAAATCCACCAGCCGCCTAATCATATCAATATGCTGCATCAACTCTTAGAAACGAAGACGTTTTTACTAGCTAACGAGTTAGCATTGCATGTTAACTAACGGTAGCTAAGGTAATTTAGCTTCAATCAGCGGGCCTTTCGCCGTCAACACATCCAGCTATTCAAATACGGCGCACCACACCGGGACGCTGTCGTTGTTCTCCAGGGGCTCGACTCACCTCTCCAGCGGCCGTGGTCGTCGTGCTGGCCGTGGATGCGGCGCTCGGGGTCGGGGACCGCTGCAAAGTGACCAACGCCATGGCTGGAAGCTGAGGATGTACCGGCAGCCGCGTCGGCCTGGCGAGCTACTAGCGGCTAGCGGTACAAGTGATGGATGGACGGATGGATGGAGAGAGAGAGAGAGTGAGAGGGTGAGAGAGCGTGAGAGAGAGAGAGAGTCAGAAGCCCTTCAAAATACTTGAGAACTTTGTTTTGGTTATAACATAGCTATAACTTTTATGTTTAGTTTTGTTTTTCAGGATTTACATCTGTATGGTGAAGCAAATCTATTATGTTTCACACCAAACAATGAGATATGAAGTGCTATATTAAAAAAAAAAAAAAACACAAAACTATGTTAAAATAAATCTATTCATGTTGTTGATTAATGATTAAACATAAAAAATGTTTATGTAGTTTCCAACTACGTGACGCGAAAAGGGTCAACCATAGCAGCAAAAACACCTCAACTTATTTTAATGCTTTTCAACCATGTTTCAACATGTTTTTGACACAAGTTTGGACTTTAAATGATTAATATTATTGTCGTGATAATAATAATGCAGCCGCAGGGCGGCACAGGCCAGGGTCTCTCTGAGCCGGTCCCACGATAAATGCATAGGGTTGCGTCAGGAAGGGCATCAAGGGTAATACTTTTGCCAAAACCAAATGCGCAAATTGAACCTTACAATTTCATACCGGATCGGGCGAGGCCCGGGTTAACAACGACCACCATTGAGGCCAATAGCCTACAGGGTACCAGCGGAAATTGGGCTACTGTGGGTTGAAGAAGGGAGTGTTGGTTGATATGATACAGAGAAGAAAGGTGGATATTCTGTGTGTCCAGGAGACCAGGTGGAAAGGTAGTAAGGCTAGAAGCTTAGGAGCAGGTTTTAAGTTGTAATATCATGGTACTGACAGGAAGAGAAATGTAGTAGGAGTTATCTTGAGGAAGGAGTTTGTTTGGAATGCTCTGGAGGTGAAAAGAATGAGATATAGACTTATGAGTCTGAAACTGGAAACTGAAGGTGTGATGCTCAATGTTGTTAGTGGCTATTCCCCACAGGTGGGATGTGAGTTAGAGGAGAAGGAGAAGTTCTGGAATGAGTTAGATGAAGTGATGCAGAATATCCCCATAGACGAGAGAGTGGTAATTAGTGCAGACTGCAATGGACGTGTTGGTGCAGGAAACAGGGGTGATGAAGAAGTGATGTGCAGGTTTGGTTTTCGGGATAGGAACGCAGAGGGACAGATGGTGGTAGACTTTGCAAAAAGAATGGAAATGGCCATAGTGAATACTTTTTTCCAGAAAGGACAGGAACATAGGGTAACCTATCAGAACGGAGGTAGGTGCACACAGGTAAACTACATCTTGTATAGACGAGGTAATCTGAAAGAGATCAGCGACTGCAAAGTAGTGGGAGGTGAGAGTGTAGCCAGACACCATAAGATGGTGGTCTGTAGAATGACTCTGGTGACAAGGAAGATCAAGAGGACAAAGGCAGAGCAGAGAACAAAGTGGTGGAAGCTGAAAAGGGAGGAGTGTTGTATGATTTTCAGGGAGGAATTAAGAAAGGCTCTGTGTGGTCAGGGAGAGCTTCCAAATGGCTGGACAACTACAGCTAATGTGATCAGGGAAACAGGTAGGAGAGTACTTGTGTTGTCTGGATGGAAAGTAGATAAGGATACTTGGTGGTGGAATTAGGAAGTGCAGGAGTGTATACAGAGAAAGCAGTTAGCAAAGAAGAAGTGGGACACTCTGAGGTAAAGATAGAGGTAGCAAAGGCAAAACAAAGGGCATCCGATGACTTGTATGCTTGGTTGGACAGTAAAGAGGGAGAGAATAATTGATACAGGTTGGTAAACAGAGAGATAAAGATGGAAAGGATGTACAGCAGGTCCGGGTGATTGAGGATAGAGAGGGAAATGAACTGACTGATGCTAGAGGAGGGAAGATGGGAAGATGGGAAGATGGAAAGATGGAAAGAGTACTTTGAAGAGCTGATGAATGAGGAAAATGAAAGAGAGGACAGGGTAGAAGAGGTGACTATTGTAGACCACAAAGTAGCAGAGATTAGTAGAAGTGAAGTGAGGAGGGTATTGAAGAGGATGAAGAGTGGAAAGGCAGTTGGACCTGATTATATACCTGTGGAGGTATTGAAGTGTCAGAGAGAGGCAATGGTAGAGTTTCTGACTAGATTATTCAACAGGATCTTAGAGAGTGAGAAGATGCCTGAGGAATGGAGAAGAAGTGCGATGGGTCCCCATTTTCAAGAAAAAGGGAGGTGTGCAGAATTGCTGTAACTATAGAGGGATGAAGTGGATGAGCCATACAATGAAGTTCTGGGAAAGAGTATCGGAAACTAGACTGAGAGCAGAAGTCAGCATTTGTGAGCAGCAGTATGGCTTCACGCTTAGAAAGAGTACCATAGATGCAGTATTAGCTTTGACAATGCTAATAGAGAAGGTCAAAGGAAGCTGCATTGTGCTTTTGTAGACCTAGAAAAAGCATAAGATAGGGTGCCAAGAAAGGAACTCTGGTATTGTATAAGGAAGTCTGGAGTAACAGAGGTGTCCCTGGTGCAGGACACGTATGCTAGCTGTGAGACAGTGGTGAGGTGTGCTGTAGGTGTAGTAGAGAAGTTCAAGGTGGAGGTGGGACTTCATCAGGAATCAGCTCTGAGCCCCTTCTTATTTGCAGTGGTGATGGACAGGCTGACAGATGAGGTTAGACAGGAATCTCCATGGACCATGATGTTTACAGATGATATTGTGATCTGTAGTGAGAGCAGGGAACAGGTTGAGGAAAATCTTGAGAGGTGGAGGTATGATCTTGAAAGGAAACGAATGAAGGTTAGTCACAGCAATACACATGTGTGAATGAGAGGAACCCGGGTGGAACAGTCAGGCGACATGGAGTGGAAATCAAGAAGTTGGAGGATTTCAAGTACTTTGGGTCAACAGTCCAGAGCAACGGAGAGTGTGGAAAAGAGGTTAAGAAACGGGTTAAAACAGGTTGAAATGGGTGGAGAAAAGTGTCAGGGGTTCTATGCGATAGAAGGATATCAGCCAGAATGAAAGGAAAGGTGTTCAAGACAGTGGTGAGACCAGTGATGCTTTATGGGTTTGAGACAATGACAATGACGAAAAGACAGGAGGAGGATCAGACATGAGTCAATCAGAGGGACAATATATGTTAGATGTTTGGGGAGAAGGTCAGAGAAGCAAGACTGAGATGGTTGGGTCATATACAGAGGAGGGATAGTGAATATATTGGTAGAAGGATGTTGGAATTGGAGCTGCCAGGCAGGAGGTCCAGAGGAAGACCAAAGAGAAGATTTCTGGACATAGTGAGAGAGGATATGAAGTTAGTCTGTGTGAGAGATGAGCATACAGAGAATAGAGTTTGATGGAGAAGGTTTATTCGCTGAGGCAACCCCTGAAGGGAAAAGCCAAAAGGAAAAGAAGAAGAAGATTGTCATAATAATAATAATGATTAAACAGGGTTTGTCAGACAGAAGATGATTTTAGCAGAAGAAGACATTATTTTAAAAAAACTTTGACTTAACTTACTTTTTTAAATTACAATTACTTATTAAAAATAAGTATTTGAGAAATATTTATTTTAGCTAGACAATAGTGACACCGTTCAGGAAATAGCATTGGGACACACCTCTTTCCAACAGGTCTCAAGTGTTTGATTTGGATTTCTTGATTTATTGCCACATGCCGTAAGATCAAAGATCTGCATTTACACACAGTCGAGAAAAGGCTGGATGTTTTTGAGGAGCTCAGATATATCAATTGTGGCCCTGCAAAAGACGCAACATTTGCATTGAATTAAGTTACAATTCTTCCACAAAAGGTATTCCAGGGTCAACTGGTATTTGGTATTTTTAAAAAATGGACCACTGCAGCCATGCTAAAAGCTAAAAACAGAACCGTCTTCTATCGCTCAACACTGTGTGGAAGTCTGATGGATGAGAATTGGTTTAGAGCGGGATTGTCAAAGTCATTTCCACTGTGGGCCACATCAACATCATGGTTGCCCTCAAAGGGCCACATGTAACGCTAACAGTAAAATGTAACTAAATGTAATGTCAAATAAATGTAACGACTCCTTCATGTTTACTAACTCTGAATTTATGACTCATTCAAATCCAAAATGTTACATATGCCTCTGCATAGATGTAAAACAAATGACACATTCTGAACACATTCTGCTGCCATCGCATTTGGCTTTTCATTCTTGGACAATTTGTTGTTTTTCTGGAAGGCTAACTCAAGCACACTTAGCTCCAAAATGCTAACATAGATTGTACTCTTTGCCTCAAAACACAAAAGACATAGCGTTTTTTTCTCCTTGAAGCACAAACATGTATTCACCTTCTCATCTTTCTTGCATCTGCATCAACTTTTTTTTTCCTGGACATTGAGGGATCATTTGTATTTCTCAATTCCACTTCTAGTGATGTGGATTCACTGCAGTCTAATGGCAGGATGCCGTCACTGGGCGGGAAGCATGATCGGCATGAACTGTGAGAAATGTAATTTATGGTCAATGTACGCGTGTGACTTATTCATTTTCAGACAATCAGAGTTTTTAAGACGTTCTCGCGGGCCACAAAAAATGATGTGGCGGGCCACATTTGCCCCGCAGGCCTTGAGTTTGAAACGTGGTTTTGAGGGTGCCAGAAGAACATTTCCTCGCTGCCCATAACATTTGATGAAAAAGAGTTTCTCAGGGTTCAATCCTTGCCCCTAAGCTCAAGCGACGAGAGGCCCAAATTCCTCTGCATCCTTCTTCATGCGATGTTCAACTTTGTGGAGTCACTTTGGTTGGAGAGCGCTCAACATGATCCCATCATCTTCATCATCTTGGAATGGGGTGAACTACAGTTTGGGTGACATTGCAGACCAGGCCTTGGAGTCCAGCAACAGTGGCTGCTACAAATGGTCTTAAGGGGAAATCTTTGTCAAAAATCCCACGAAGGACCTCCGTGGTCTCATGAAAAGCATTCTCGTGGATTTAATTTGGAATCATAAAATGCTCCTGTACATGCATTATCTGCATACTTTCTGTTCACATGCACGGAGTAGGCGGCGCGTCTCCGCCCCTCGACCACGTGACAACCCCTCGCTTGAGCGACCTCAACAGTCCTCGCAAACTTCCCGTCTGCAGGTAAAACACGAACGTATTTGGAATATTCTCATGACTATTTATGTAAAACTCTTTGCATGTACGTCCTTCGCTTTTTTATTTATTTTTTTTTTACACGACAACACGTTGCACTGACGATGCGGTTCCACGTGAACGATATTGTGCGTAAATGCAACGCAGCTTGTTGACGTGTTGTTCCCCAAATGACATTATATAACACTTTAAACTTGGATGTTTCATTCAATTACGGATTACAGTCGGTCGGTAATGAGTTATTTGTTTTTAGTGACTGAAAAGTGCTCGTATTTTGTCAAAATCCATTTTGATTTAGCTTTTCGTTTGCTGGGTATATGCATTTACTAGTTTTGAAAAAGAATTTGCATTTACAAGAATAATAGTCACATGTAATCTTAAAGTGATAATTGTATTAAATAATCCAACACCTTTTTTTTAGACATGTATAAAAGTTTATTCTTTGCCTCTTGTCAGAAAGGTTAAGGTTGACGCACAACTTTTAAAGAAGGACAATTATTGCATGAACACTTCTGGGTCAGAAAAACAAAATATAAATTTCTTCTCAATGTTTTGGTGCTTTGTTTTCTATTTCTTTTTGGGCCTTGAAAGTTCTTTTTGAGTGTTACGTATAAATCCAGGGTACTAAATCCATGTGAATTAACAAAGTGTAAATAATTATCATATCTGCTTTATTGTAGGTCACTTTCAAGATAAATGCCCTTTCTTGGGTGTAATTTTCATTTTTTTAACCATCTCTGGTTTCCTTCAAATCAGGCATGCAGGTGGCGGTGATAGGAGCCGGGGTCATCGGTCTTTCGACCGCCCAAAGCATATATGAGCAGTATCACTCCATTGTCACTCCGTTGACAATCGAAGTGTATGCGGACCGTTTCACTCCGCTGACCACCAGCGATGGGGCGGCAGGATTCTGGCAGCCGTATCTCTATGACAATGGCAACATCCAGGAGACGTGAGGTGTATTCCATTTATGCACCTGTTGGATGCTCCTTTTTCTTAATCTGAAGTGCTTTTAACGCTGTTTTCCCATCACCTCTAGAAAATGGAATAAAGAGACCTTTGAATACTTGAAAAGCTGCCTCAGTTCACCGGAGTCCTACAAGATGGGTGTTTTCCTTCAGTCTGGCTACAACCTCTGCACTGAAAAAATGCCTGTGAGCAATGCTTTGTTATTTGTTTTATGTTTTTTTTGCTTCGTTACTTGCTTCAACCGTCTTTCACAATAGAATGCACAGGTATGATGAAATGTGAAGTACAGATAAACTCAGTTTGATGACCACTGCAAACATGCAAATCACAACAAATGACTTCAAAGTTCATTCGGCTTATCGAAGCAATGCTATCATCAGACAATGCAGGCATAAATACTGTCCAATAGAATTCAGCGTGACAGACAGAAGAGCTTTGTTGAGCCACATGGAGAGGAATGCCTCCATTGTAAGCTATCTAGGTTAGAATATTAACATTGAGCCACATTAAGGGTAAAGCTTAAATTCAGAATTAGAGGTTAATCGACATGATATAATGCCCATAATTAACAACAGGTACAGTATATTTAGATGAATCATACTTAGAGATTTTTTTTTTATTGCAGGATCCATCATTTAAAGATATTGTCCTTGGCTTCAGACAACTCACACAGCAAGAGTTGCAGATGTTTCCTGGCTACAAGTAAGTGTGTAACCACCGTGGACTGTGTCAGATCATTCAGCAAATAGTTGTTTGGGATAACAGCACACCACTTTAAATGCAAGAATGTGTGACATAGGACAGTATGACCAAACAACATTAACAAATAAAAAATGTCACATACGATTAAACCAAGGCAAGGAATTCTCTCTCTTTAAGATACACATACACACACCTATATATATGTGTAGGTGTGTATGCTTGTGCTATATATAAATATGTGTGTGTGTGTGTGTGTGCATGTGTGTGTTTATTCATTTACCATTCTGTCACTTTTATTGTTTTAGTTTGTATTGTTTCTTTTAAATGTGTATTTTGTGTATATGCATATGTCTGCACATTGTCCTTGAGTGTGGACTAAGATGCCTTAAATGCAATTTATTAGTATTATTGTCATTATCATTATTATTATTTAAAAAGAAGACATTTCAACTCAAGATAAAAAAAAGGTGGGATTATTCCATGTACCTGGACTTAACACAGATCTGATTCTTCCAATATCTCCCAATACCTCAGTTATGGCTGGTTCAATACTGCTCTGATGGTGGAAGGCAAAACCTACTTGCCTTGGTTAATGGATTGGTGAGTAACTTGTCTTTTCTGTTGAATGACAGTCCAATGCAGTACAGTTGCATCCAACTCTTTAAAAGTTAAGGTGAACCTGATTATGTAATGTATGTATGTATGCATGTAGGTATTTATAGTGGCATGACTGTTTTACAGCTGCCTGTAACATAATTCATAACTCTACAAAGAGATAAAAGAATATATATGTGTGTTTTTATTATGCATGTATATACAGCAGATACTGAAACTCAAAGGCCCCTTTTGTATGGAATTAATTTTTGATTACATTCCACAGCTAAAAAATTGGAAGCCAATCCGGGCGTTTCAGTAAATGAGATCTGATACACAATCTTCTTCTTTTCCTTTCAGCTTTTCCCTTTCAGGGGTCGCCACAGCGAATCAACCATCTCCATCTAACCCTATTCTCTGTATCCTCATCTGTCACGCCAACTACCTTCATATCTTCTTTCGCTACGTCCATAAATCTTCTCTTGGGTCTTCCTCTAGACCTCCTGCCTGGCATCTCCCATTCCAGCACCCGTCTACCAATATAGTCCCTATCCCTCCTCTGTACATGACCGAACCATCTCAGTCTGAAATATATATATGTGTATGTGTGTGTGTGTGTGTGTGTGTGTGTGTGTGTGTGTGTGTGTGTGTGTGTGTGTGTGTGTGTGTGTGTGTGTGTGTGTGTATATGTATATATATGTGTGTGTGTGTGTATATATATGTATGTGTGTATATATAAACTGCTGTGTTGTGCAACCACAACATATTAACTTATTCTGAGTGAATTCTCTACTGTCATGCGTCATGCATTATTAGACTTTAAACTGCACAATCCAGTAAAGGTTAGATTATTAAACTGTCAGGAAAAGACTGGGTAACTAGTTACTGTTTAACTTGTGTTTTTGGTATTTAACAAGTGTTACATCTTGTGATGTTTCGCTGGTGATTCATGAAAAACACACACTCTTATTTCAGACACACAGCGTCTTGATGCCAATATTAGCCATTGAATAATTGCGGTAAAAAGTTTCAGACATCTTCAGGCGTAACTGATAAGGAGGCTATTTATCACCTGTTTCCCGCTGTTAACTTTTTATCTGGTTTGACATCACCCAGGTTGAAAACACGGGGCGTGAAATTCTATCACAGGAAAATTGTCTCCTTTGAGGAGGTTAGTGAAGGCCTCAAGAATGTTGTACTTGTGTTTAGACCTTAACATGGCCTTGAACCATCTCATAAATTGTTCATTTGAAGTTTACTCGTACCTTCCTGTCTCTTTATAAACTCCCTTGTTGGCAGCTGGCCGAATCTGGGGCAGACGTGATAGTAAATTGCACCGGGGTTAGATCAGGAGAGCTCCAGCCTGACCCTGATCTCACACCAGCTCGGGGCCAGATTTTGAAGGTAAGCACACTTATGATGGACTTGATGGACTTGAAAGTAACCACACCTATCTGTTCACATGGTGAGAGGCCAACTGTAAAGGCTCAGTATAGCAAATAGTTTCATGTGTTTGTTCTGTTTTTCAGGTGGATGCACCATGGTTGAAGCACTGGATTATTACTCACACTTCTACAACAGGACACTACATTTCACCCTACATTATTCCAGGGTTAGTACCAGTGCACAGCTCGCCTTGCTGGAGCGTTCTGGCAATACCTCTATCTGTCAAATTTAATTTCGGTAACAATTTCCATTCAATAGCATCACATCTGCTCATCACCGCTTTCCAACGACTTTGTTGCGTGGCTGTCATGGTGTATCTTTTGACTGGAGGACTTGTGACTTCTGACTAGTGTTTCTACAATAGACTAAAACCGCTGTGCCTCCAGGAGTAGTCTTGTGACAGTTGGTGGCGTGTTTCAGTTGGGAAACTGGAACGAACAAAGCACGTTCGAAGACCATGTGAACATCTGGGAAAATGCTTGCAAGCTTGAACCCAGTCTCAAGGTGAGATGATTTCGAAATGTTATTTTAAAGCCATAATTCATTATTCACAACTGCGTAACAAAGTTTGGCAACATTTAACATTGCTAGAAGATAGAGATAGAGATAGCAAATCAGTGATATGTCGCTTACTAAGTAGGCTAATAATTTTGTCTGTAATCCAAATAAATCAAGGTGAATTCTTACACGAGATTCCTTTGAAAAAATCTTTGCGGATATGATTTATTTTCTCAGTATGCCAGATTAGTAGGGGACTGGGCTGGACTCAGGCCTGCACGCACAAAGGTCAGGCTGGAGAGGGAAACTATACAGTGTGGGTCAAAGGCAATAGAGGTGAGGCATGGTAGCTGATTACTACTCCGAATGTGGATATTTGGTTCTTCACATCTCATGTATCTTGTATCATTCAGGTGATTCACAACTATGGCCATGGAGGTTTTGGACTCACCATTCACAGAGGATGCGCCGAGGAAGCAGCAAGGCTGTTTGGTCAACTCGCGGAACAAAAAGGGAAAAGAACAAAAGCTCGACTGTGAATTTGAGTTGGCCAGTCGGGACCCGAAAAGGTTTTAATCGAGTTTTAGCCAGTGCCATTTTCTAAGTGACTTACAACATATAGGCTACTCCCCCTGTCTGTAATTACTATTGAGGTTTTTGAAAAATATTTTTGAGAAGTTGGCAGAACGAGAATAACATTATTTTGCTGTAAATAATAAACATTAGTTCACTGCTGTTGGGAAAGATGGTTTACTACAGTATCATACACATTTACATCCAGTGCATTGACAGGAATTTGTGCACGCAGACACGTAATTCAGCACTATATCTCAACACTGGCACAGAAGAATCAGCTTACTGTGCTAATTCATTTTTAACAAAACTTTGCTCAGTGCGCTACTCACAGAATAAGACTGAGCAAAAAGTCTGTCTTCACGTCTCTTTTGTTGCAAACAAAAGCAAAGGATAGTCAAACAGGTATCATTACAATATGTACAGAAACTGAATGTAAATCGTTGTGCGTGTAGGTTTTTTGCGGGAGCACATTCTTTTAGTCTAAATTAAAGCAGCGTGTCAATTGTAGCATGGTTTGTAGATTCGATTGATACTCATATTGATCACATATTTTCTTCACCTTAAGTATTATTGTCACGTAATTGTTACTTACAAGGTTAAGTCACCTTTGGTTGATCCTGTGAAAGTCTATCTTGAATGCCTTCAAACTTCAATATTCTGGCAGATGTTTGCACTGCAATGCAATGTAATTTTGTGGCCTAAATGTGAGAGAATGCGGACAACATATTGATGTTGTACATGATCTGATGAAAGCCTTTACAAGACTTGTTGGTGTCTGGAAAATAAAGTCACAAAATGATGAAGGCATATGTTGACTACTTGGTATTACTGTCGGAGTAGTGCTTAACAGGTTCCCCTTTTCTTCAGGGAACAACAAATGTACTGCTTAACTTGAACAGAGATGGGAACTCAGTGTGATGTGGTGGTCGTTCACATGACAACAGAAAACAGAACATTTAAACAACCAAAAATCAGTGCCAGCAAGTAGGAGTGTAACAATTACAGTTAACTCTTATGACAACAGACAATACAAGGTTTGCGTTTCATTACACCCAGGATATATTTAATGTAGAAACAATGAAAACCTTAAATGGTTTCATTCCTTCATCTCTTTTTTTGCCTGCAGGCTATAAAATAAATTCCAGTGCAAAATACATTGGTTTACCTCTTGATGTGGGGAAGTAAATGTCAGGGAAAACACTTGGCCAGACTAGCGAAAAAGAAAAACCTGTAACTGGTTATGTGATGGAGAGACACAATTTTGCTTTTTGAGATTCCAATGCGTAATATCGTATTTTTGAAACATAATAATAGTCAGCCACAGTGCGGAACGACACCTGTACTTGTTTGAGCTTCCCTAATATCTTGGGCTGTGACAGTAATTCATTTAATCTCATAATGCATAATTATCTTGTGATATGAATTTTGTCTTTGTCACAAATATTAATGAATCAATCGATTTTGATAGGCATTTTGTGCGCACAATGTATTTTGAGACGTTCCACAAGTTAACTATGCAAAGTAGTTTTAAGGCTTATAAACGTTTTAAATATTTTATCACTCAACCAACAAGGTGAGTCTGTTCTCCTTTGCTACTCCTCTGTGAAAAGATGGAACTTTTGTACCCAAAGTCTTCCACCGTTTATTACTGTGTTGCACAACTGTAGGTATCCCTATCGTTCCATTTACCCTGTGTACAGTTATACAGTGGCAAAACTGTGACAACGGTGGCTACTGAGGACTACAAGCAGAGTGACATGTATGAATGTTGTTCTGTGTGGCTTTCTGAGGCCACTGTGCAGCCTAAACTGAAGATTCTGGGGATGATTGCGGAGATGGATCCAGAAAGCTGTTCTCGCTTTGTCTTGTCTCCATGCCTATTTTCTTCACTGCAGTGATTTGTCAGTTTTTTTTTGTCTCCAGTGACTGTGTCCTCACCCCTGGGAACCAGAGCTGGAGTGAGGAATGTGCCCTGAGCTGTGGGAAGAGGCCCGGCCAATCATCTCCTGGCCCCATTCACGATGACTGGACTCCTGCAGGCCCCGGCCCGTCGTCTCTATCGGTAGTGCACATGAGGCAATGGCAGCGAGGAGGCAGCAGCAGCAGTACACTGATAAAGCCAAGTATACAGAGGACTCCAACATCACCTGGATCATAAAGCCGAATGTGAGTGAAAAAGATCGTTTTTCCACATTCTAAAATAGTCAATTATTTTAAGAATATAACCTCCAAGAGGTGAGTTACCTGTGCAACAAAAGGTGTAATTAGTGCACCAACCCTTGCCATTCCACTGCTTGTCCCCAGACCTAGGGCTCTGGTTGAAGTTGGATACACCTGCAGAGCATCAGAAAATATCTTTCCTCGTTTACACAGGGACTGATGTGGCTCAACTTGCAGTTAAAAAAACAAAATGAAAAAGTTTAAGCTTACGCAACACCGACAAAAAACAAAAACTGAACACAAAAAGTGTTTGTGAGTAGCCTGGAAATAAATCCCATTTCCACGCATGCTGTTTCCCCGCTGGAGCTCAGCATTTTATCCTCCAAAGGCACTTTGGTCTGACAAGCTTGTTTATCGAAAATCGTTACTTTACAGTATCAAAACCCTGTCTGTTGAGCATTGAGATTTCAAGGGGTCTTGCAACATAAAAGACACAAAAATAAAGCGTTCAACAACTTGTAGAATAACAGATCTGTCAATCAGAAACAAAGGAAAAACAAATTCATAAAATAATTAATTGAAAGTATGAACATACGGAGTTAAAGATGGGGAATTTTGGACGGATTAAAATTACCAGATGAAGTCAAATTGCAATCGAGGTAGAAAGCTTTCCTAATCAGAGTCAAAGTCAGCCTTATTGTCAATTTCTCCGCATGTACTGGAGAAATCAAGAAAACGTTTCTCACAATCCCACGGTGACATGAAATTAAGAAAATAATAATTATAATAGAGTGCAAATCAACAGTAAAGTGCACTGTTACATTAAACAGTAAATATTAAGAGATGAGGTAATCAGTTACCTCAGGGGTGTACACATATGCAGCCTGGAATCCTCCCGCGATGAAAGCTCTGGCAATGAATATCAGGACTGTCATAGATGCCCTGGAATAAATGATCCAAGATTATCATAAATCTTCATACATTTTAACCTCCTTGCCAGGACCCATGTTTACCTTCCAACACAGCCATATAGGGGGATGATGCACAGAGAGAATACTAGAAAACACAACGCCATGGTCTTCCTCCTTCCCAAACGATCAATCGCCCACAATGTCACCAGCAGTCCTTTGGAACATGAGACAAACTCTCAGTTTGCGGAAGAGGAAGCATCAAAAAGTAGCATCTTATAATTTCCACAACTTGAGAATAATAATTTCTTCACACTATGTTTACTTTTCCGACATACAAAAAAAATCAAAGCAGTAATTATGTTCGAACAATTTGATGAGATGTGATGAAGAGAAAAAACAAGAGCCAATTATCAAATAGAAAATTAAAATATTATATTATTATAGCTGTCATGCTGGACTCTCAGCAGCGACTGGGTGGCCACTTTCTATAGCTGCAGCTGGATGATCACAAAACATTTTTCTCATAGTCAACGCCATGGTCCCACGGCCTACCTGAGGCCAGGTCGGCGTAGCAGCAAACCGGGTGGGTCAACCCAGTCACCCTGGCTCCCAGCGTTAACCCCCCACCGAACAGGACATGCTGTTCAGTCCTGCCTGTTCTGGGTTGACCATAGGTCACTAGACCAGGTGGATGTGCCAGGAACACTTCTAATGGGAGTTGCCCACGGGCATCCTTACCAGGTGCCAGAACCACCTCAGATTACTCCTTTCGACACGAAGGAGCAGCAGATCCACTCCAAGCTCCCCCAAAGCTCCTAACCCTATCTCTTAGGCTAAGCCCAGTCACCTTGTGGAGGAGAGTCATTTCAGTTGCATGTATCTGAGACCTCGCTCTTTCAAGTATGAACCAAAGTCTGTGGCTGTAGCTAAAACAAGGGACAAAGATGAATCGGGAAATAGATAGCTTTGCTTTCCAGCTCAGCCTCTTTCTCACCACATCAGATCGATGAAGCACATCAATGATCTGCCAATACTTGGACCCTTTCGACCCATGTGCACTTGGTTCTCCACACACATGCACATACTGAACATATTTGCTCTTATAGCGCTCAAAATATTGAATGTACCATAGCTGCTTGCAGGATAAGGGAGCGTTTCACTTAGCTCAAGTCCATACTGAGGAATGTATTTAAAAAATAATAAAGAAAGATTGATATCTAAAAACCTATCTAACTGCAAATATAAACTGAATTTCTTAAATTTGCATAAAGAACTGTATGTGAAATATATACCAGGGAATTCAGATAGGGTGGTCCACAGAAGGTCTTTGTAGTCATCAGAGTTCAGATATTTACACTCCAAGCTGCAGCGTAGCTCCATTTTATTACCTTTGGCCACTAGAGGGGGATATAAAAAACGACAATTAGGGTTTACAACACAACAAAATAAAGTTGTGACAATGCCTTTGTGATACCACTGACTGTGAGGGTGAGATGCTGGTCAACTTTACGAGAAGGCCGTTTGCTTGACTTGAGGTGGTTTGACACAACATATGACAGCAATCATATCTGTGCATTTCATGTTTAAAAAAATCATAATTTCACAAGTCTATTTTTGACTCATTAATGTCATTTTTGAACATATGGGTAACATGGGCTCCTTTTTTCATTCCAGAAATACAGTGCAATACAATATTAAGTAAGACTTTTGTCTTTGTAATCGAATGCAGAAGACACAGAAATTAAATGTGTCCTATTTTGGAAAGTCAATGAATCATAATCAAAAGGTGTGTTCTGTTCTTGCCTGTGTGAGGCCCTCTCTTAGCTTTGCAATGGTAACTTACTTCCACATGCACCTCCCTCCTGAAACAGCTCTGTTGTGAGCAGCACCAGTCCGTAGTATGAGAAGGCATTCGCAAACCTGAGAAGACAGAAACATACCTCATTTTCAAATACAGTACCTCGAAAAACGGTTTTGTAGTGTTGGTAAGAAGGATCTGGTACTGGTGATTAATTTTGATTGGCCGATTTAAAGATTCACCCTACATACCAAATAAACCACAGCAGCACCGTGGTCCAACGAAAGTGAGAGGAAAATAGGTCTGTTATCTTCCCTCGATCCTCCTAAAGAAAACAGCATAAATAAACAGAATGAATGATCAAATTCGATCCACAACATTAATGGTTGCCTGCAGTCTTTTACCTGTCTGGCGGCAATAAGTTTTCCTAATGGCATTGGGGCACCATTCTCTGTGGCAATGCGCTTCAAAGTGGCCAGGGCTTTTTCTTGATTTCCTGTCAGCACATCGTATCGAGCACTCTCTGGTAGCCACTGTTCCACCAAGAATAGAGATTTGTCAGTTGTTACTGCTGCTTACGTACGGCGTGTAATATGAGATTCAGATGGCCTGAGCCACTGAAAAACCTCATACTCACAAAACACAAGAAGGCAAAGATGAAGAGAGGAATGGTAGACAGGCCCAGAAGCCATCGCCACCCCAAAGAGGGCATCACTAGGATTGCTAATAGGACCTCAAACACAGTGCCCAATGCCCAAAATATCTGGGAGACAAAGTTAGTTATTAGAGCAATATGTTTGTCTTTGGACCATAAACAGTCTGAACAGGTGGGTAATCAATAGCTGAGATTTTACAGCAGAGTTCATACCTCAATCAACAAAATGCATGTGGCTCTGGACTTCATTGGTAGAAACTCAGCATACAGTGTCACCCTTTAATGAAAGGATTTGACCGTAACTGGAAACATAAAGGATTTCCTTTCGCTTAAAAACGAAAAAAAAAAAAAAAAGTTGAATGAAAGTTACTCACGACTGTGGGGCGCCTCCGATGCCAAAGCCCACCAGAGCACGGAGGAAGAGGATCCAGCCATAAATAGGTGCAAAAGCACTCATCAGTCCGTAGAACATGGTCCACAATACACTCATCTTCAGGCCCTGTGTGTTCACAAAAACAGTATATCCATGATCTAGTGTAAAATTAATTCAAGTGTGTTGCTGTTCACCCTTTGGATAAATCAACCACGGTTATAGTCATTCAAAGTTAAACTTCAAATGTCTGTAAACTAAAATTTGGGTTTATGTCGCCAAAGTCCAAGGCACGCTCAGCACTTACTGTCTTTCTTCCATACTTGTCGGAGATGTTTCCCCAAAGGGAGGAGCTGATCATCATTCCAATAAACACTGCCTGTGTTAATAACAAAAAACAGTCACCACAAGTCTCTGGATGAGACTATTATTGTATTAGTTACATCTTGGGTCGGTAATCCACATGAACAAAACTAGGCTTGTATCCTAGCTTCTCCAGGCAAATTTGCTATTTTGTTCAAATGATGTTTTACAGGCTATAGGGAACCTAAAGCTTGATTTCTGGTAGAATCAGGCGACACTCCCATAATGTTGTCAAATTGAAGATGCTCTTTGGAAAAAGATCAAGGACTGGATTTTGGAGAAAAAAAAATGGATTCAGGTGAATGGGATTCCCTCCTGCACTCATTTGGCTGGATCAAATAATGTATGAATGAAAGGAATGGGGGATGAAAAGACCAGAGTAATCAAATTTGTTGTGACAGAGAGACAGACACAACAAACAAATTTGTTGTGTATCTGTCGTGTATTCATGACTCGATCGATCTAAGCAATTGATTTTCAAGCAGCAATGGCATCTTCTTAAATTTCAACGATATTAGACAGTTTTCTTACGTTTAATTGCACCGAGCAGCAGTTTAATAAGAAATATACATAATTTAATAACGGACAAATGTGACATTTAAGTTGAAAAGGAAAACTGACTGACTTTAAAACCTGATGGCGGAATTTAAACTAACAAAATATCAATGCCAACGGTTGTTACAAATTCACATTGAGAGTCAATTAACATTTGGACGTTTGAAAGACACTGGATTTGACTTAGTAAATAATATAAATCAAGAACAACATAGTGAGATATTAACTTGTAAACAATATTGCTGACAAGCTGGGAAATTTACATGAAAAATATAATCAAGGGTTTAACCAATAACATGGTATAAAAACAAGACATTCAATATCATTAACACCATTAGAAGCCCTTGTGTTTTCCACATAGATGTCCCTATTTATCCCCATTCATCCCCTATTCATTACAAGTAGGGATTTAAAAACAACAATTCCTATCAGGAAAGCCATGCAGTACCTGCACACCAAAAGTGCAGTAGCGATATAAGGGAGACATTACCGATGTAAGCAGAGCCACCTCAAGGCTGGGCAATCTCCATTCACAATGGAGTTGTGGGGCTAAGATGCTGAGGATCATCATCTCCATCGCATCAGCCATCTACACGCACACGGGGATAGAGTGTTCACTGAAAAGCACAAATTAACATTCAACCAGGAAATGTGTCGTCTGAAGACAAATTCTTACCCAGGACAGACCAGTGAGGATGGACAGTTTCCACTGGAATGTCCCAAAGCCAATGGCCTCCACGGCATCTTCCACCATAAATGTGTCTGGAGGACAAAGAGGTGCAAAAAGACTCTTAACAACATCTCAGTGCGTGGAGAGAAATAACTGAATAAGAATTTTGGTATGAACACGGACCAACACTGTGGAGCTATCGAATACTCTACCATCAGTTGGATTCGCAAACTCGCGCGGTACCGGGGCTCCATCTGCAAGCGCAACAGACTCAAGCTCAGTCTGCTCGGCAATCCTGACAACCTGCTCTCGGTTGTCACCATCCTCCTCAGAGCGTGTGCTCTCACCTGTGCGACGGAAGCGGACAACTCTGCAAGAGAAAAGTACATCTTTGTTCTCTTAAAATTCAGGATTTAAATAAAAACAGGGCAGTGTTTTGATTCATATTACATTTGATCTTAGTGTAATTGTGTTTGTGCGGGTTCTTTTTAATCGCAAATGACATAATACACAATATTATGGTCTAAATGCAGAGCGAAACCATTTTTTTTTTCCAAAAATACTTTTACAAACATGAGGAAACACCATTGATAACTTTTATGAATCTGCAAAAAATAATGTTGACTGGGAAGTGTAGCAAAAACAATTTACTGGAAAAAAAAGAAAAGATATTACATCATAATATGCAAGAAATTACCTAGAAATGCTGCAGAAAATGTCTTTGAATTGGCAATAAAATACCTGAACATTAGCACAAACAAATGAATAAATACGAACTTCCAAGAATTACCTCAAAATCTGTGTGAAAATACAAAGAAAAAAACATAACCTTACACAAAGACAAAAGAGCCTAAAATCGGTTTAAAACAAAACATGGTAGTAGAATTAGACACGAAACTTTTGAAAGCATTAGCACTTGCTGAACATATTGAAAAGATCAGATTTGGAAAGTTTAGAATATGTTCTTAGGATCTTGGTGTGAGAGGTTGATGGATGCAGCGGGACTCAGACCTACCAATAACATAATGTTTATTTAAAGTATTCTTTATACTTTGGTGAAACTAATTCTGCTGTATATGTAACTTTTCCCCCCAACATATGGATCAATATTGGCTCCAAAACATTGTCTTATGTAGTCTACTCAAAAATGCCAAGGACTTCAAGCACGGGAAGCTGGAATCCATTCTCTTATCCAGTCTTTTCAATCAAAAGTCAGGTGTTCCTGCCAAGAGAGGCACCTTATTCAGATGCTCATTTCTGAAGGATACAGGGAGAACTTCTTTTACTTTCCCACAATGCCACCGTTCAGAGTAATGTCACAGCTCCAATCGGAAGTACAGAGTAGGAGGCTGTTGCCTAGGGGAGTTGAGCTTTCCCTGGTTGTGAGGATGGTAAAATATTTCCATAGGCAAATCCTATCGGGACAACTGACAGCTCAGCAGACAGCACTTTGTTTGCTTTGGCATCTTATACATTTGAAAGTTTTCCATGGATGGATGGTGTCATTTTCTTCTACCTACCGCTGATACGCGGTTCATTCGACATAAAGCACTAGAGGAGAATTTGGGCAGAGACAGTGATGTCTAATCACTGTAATTACAGTTCATGACATTGCCTGCTTGCAGGGGAGAGGCATCACCACTGCAGATGGGTCGAGAAAACATGTTCCACTCTTCAAAAGCCATTACATTTGAAAGACTACAGCTTTATTCCCATGCAAATAACTCCCTAGACCTGTACGGTCCTTTTGGGAGGTGATGAACAAGGGAAGCATAAGATGATCCCGAGGGCCCATAACTGACCAGGGCCCTGGGATGGAATTCAGCGTCATGTGTTCCCATTGCTGGCCCCCGCCCACACACACACACAAACACACACACACACACACACACACACACACACACACACACACACACACACACACACACAAACACACACACACACACAAAAACGATAGAAAAAAAAAAAAAATTAA
>CAAKHD010003623.1:69132-82239 GCA_901007705.1 Fistularia tabacaria
TGTTTTTTTATGTGAATTTAAGTATGTGTGTGTATATGATTGAGTGTGTGTGTGTGTGTGTGTGTTTGTGTGTGTGTGTGTGTCTGCGCGCGCTGGCATGCTTACAAAAAGCTTTTTGGTTTTGTTTTCAGGGTCGTTCCATCTCTCTAGATCAGTGTCTACAGCATTTTATCTCATCTGAAACCATTAAGGAAGTGGAGTGTGAAAATTGCACTAAGGTATGCTTTTTTTTTAAATCATGGGGAAAAATGAAGTGAGTGGATTTTATCATATAGTTGTTTTTTTGCAATTTCACTCCAGCTACAACAAGGAAAGGCGGTGAAAGGGAAGCCTTTGGAAAGTGAGAGGTCAACATTTGTAAAACAGCTTAAATTGGGAAAGGTAATTTTGATTCAAGTATGTAATCTATATTTATCAAATGTTAATAAGTCTGTACATACACACGCCAAGTGCTTTTGATGATTAAATTCTATGTTTGCTTACCTTATCATAGGTTAAAGATCTTAGATGCTTTGTATGCATGTGATGTTCAATGTTTTATTTGTTTGTTTTGTTTTTCCTCTTATCTGTTAGCTCCCCCAGTGCCTCTGTATCCATTTGCAAAGACTGACATGGTCAAGTGAAGGAACTCCCATTAAAAGGCAGGAGCATGTGCAGTTCACAGAGTATTTATCAATGGACCACTACAAACACAACACCCCGAGCCAGACAATTCAGCAAATCTGTTGTGACCTCAAGCCGCTGAGAGTTGATAAATCAGACAGCGTTATGGAGAAGCCCACTGCTAACGGCACCGGTATACCCAGTTTGTCAGTGCTATAATAATCCCTTCTTTTTTCTTATGGATTGCATTTTGACATTTCTTCAAATCAGCCTTTGTCAACTGTCTTGTGCAGAGGGTTGATAGTCGCCAAAATTGACATTTTTACACATGCGTCAACAGTTCATTTATTTTTTGGGGGTATTTTACTCTCCAGATGCAGAGCACCATAACAACAACAAACCTTTTTCCAATGGAAGCTGCTCATCTGTCTGCATCCACTCTCCGTATGGCAACCCAATCAGCTTCAAGTATGATCGGTAAGCGAGATTGAAAATGTAGAAATTATACCGAGTATATCATTCTATGCTTTTCTGACAGATTACAAATGGTCATTATTTTAAATTCTTAGAAATTACTCCACAGCAGGAAATCAAAACACTATTTTTTATTAGACATTTGGTTCCCAATGGAATATTAAATTGTTTTTGTAAACTGGCTAATACATTTATCTAAAACAAAATAACAACCCCCCAACCAAAACAAAATTCCAAAAATCAAGCATTCCCAGAAGTAAGATAAAAAACAGTGTAACATATTATACATCTATCCAGTTACACCTTTGCGGGGCAAAGTCAAATCACCTTGAGGAAATAAGTCTTATTCAGAGCTTGATGTCAATACTTCAGTCACCAGATTAGAAGTCACTCTGGTGTGTGGTATTTGACTTACTTTAGATGCAGTTCTCTGACAAAATATTGATCATCTGATTCGTCCCCTTTCCATTCAGTTCCACAGAGTACCTTTTCCAGCTGATGGCAGTACTAGTTCACCACGGTGACATGCACTCAGGACATTTTGTAACTTACCGCCGCAGCCCGTCAGCACCTCGAGGCTCTTCACCCTTCATTTCCCAGTGGCTTTGGGTCTCCGATGAGTCGGTGCGCAAAGCCAGTCTGCACGAGGTGCTGTCCGCCAATGCTTACATGCTCTTCTACGAGAGAGTGAGAAGACTCAACCTCGCTGTGCGGTCAGAGGAGTAACCAGAAGCTCAAAACACAACAATCTAACTGTTTTACAATTCTGTTGAAACTGAAGGTCATGCAGCTGAATGGCAGTGACAACTTGGTGGATCCTGACTTTAACACATTACATCCTGAGAGGAAAGCCATTCACAGGCTTGCTTCCTGCTCGGTGCCAGAAGAGGAGAATCATGATCCCAAAGATGATTATAAATTCTGTATTTTAATCAAGATTTTGATGACAGAAGATAATTGTATTGACAACCCTGGGACATCGTTTCCTCAGACACAGTTGGCCTCCACTGGACAGAGAGCAGGAGCACACAGAGCGATTCTAGATAATATCACATTCTTAAACTGGTCTCACATTCAAGGATGGGCAGACTTGGGTTATTCTTGGGGTAAACATAATTTCAAATGGAGAACATTCACAAAAATTCCCTTCAGTCCAAGAGTTGGCTTGATGTGTGTCTGGGAAACCAACACTCAATATTCAGCATTGCTGAGACTGTAACAAACTTAATTCTGTGTCAGTCTGATGCCGTTGTTTTTGGTGTTCAATTTAAATACAATGTTCTTCTAGATGATCTTATTATTTTGTCAGTGGAAGACAGTAGATCTTAAAGACACTGACAGAGTTCTTTGACATGCGAATGTGGAGTCAAATGGGTTCTTTTCAGCACCTCTGTCTCGACACTGTCTAAGCCAGGGGATCATGTGACACGGGCTTGAAAGCTTATTGTCAGAATTCAAATTTTGAAAGATCAGTTTGAAATTGTCCTTGGAAAAAAAATGTAATTTGGGTGTGATTGTATCAGGACTGGCCACAAATGTTTGCTTCAGGAGGTCAATTGTGTGAGTGGAAAGCCCTTGTTTGACTGTGCTGTCCTTATCAGTTCATATAACCTGTAGCGCAAGCTGTATTTCAGTTAAAATTGTCCACAATCTGCTAAATTGGATATTTTATGACACATTTCCAAGATTTGCACAGCTCACAACAGGTCCAAGTGCCCTTTTGTCTTTAGTGCTTGAGTTTTAACACATGAATCCACACCCTATGTCAACAAACAAAATCTACTTATTTTGTTGTCGACATAGGGTGTGGATTCAGATAGATGTGGCTTCAGGCAAGTTATCCTTAATTTTTTAACTGTATAACTGCCATTTTTCTCTCACTAAACCAGTCAAGTCAAACTGAGGAAGGGCCCGGTGCAAAACCAGTTGTTAATGTTTGAATTTTGCACTACTGTATATTCATGTGTGATGGTGTATACCTGTGTGTAATGGTGATTGTTTTCAGGTATTGAAAAATAAAAACAAACAGACTTCATGCTTTTACTCTTGAAAGGGAGACTCGCACTTCCAGGGAAGCGAAGCGCATCTGCTCAGTGAACTTTCATCCTCCAACTAATCCACATAGAATAGCACATTTATTGGATACAAGTGAAATAATCTCACTAGTGAGAAAAGCAATGCTTGGAACAACATAATACTTTGAACTCCGATCAGTGGCTTTTAACCGATTTGTTGTATCTTTGTAAATTCTGTATCTCTATGGAAACATAAGATGTTTTTATTGCTCAGCACGAAGCGAAATACCATACATTTATTTTTACTTTTTTTGAAGTAGCCAGTTCTGTATTTGACAGACATAAATCCACACATTTGATATAAAGCAAGTTATTATTTTCAGCTCAGAGTGCCCTGCTTTGGTCTCACAAGCTGCTCCACTAAAGTGTAGATTTGCCAGTCACTTTAAACCACTGATTCTTGTAGAACGTTTATTCAGCATTTTCACGGTTCACATCCAAGGTAATATCTTCAAAGTCTTTCCCCTCTACTTGTGTATCAATGGTAAGCTTGTTTAGTTTTGCTTTTCACAAGGATACGTCTAAAGGTGAGGTTGATGCGTGGCAGGAGGATCTTCTTGCGCACTGGAAGGCTGTGATACCAGAAAGTATTAGTGGGCGAGTTCATGAGGAGCAAGCTTCCATGGGCGAGCTCCAGCTTCACGGGCTCTATTTGCCGGCGTCCGTGTTTCCCTCGGGTGTCCCTGTGCCGGAAGAGGAAGTCTCTGGCTGCACCCAGAGAGACGGAAGCAATGGGACAGAGGGCGTCCAGCTCTTTCTCATCATCACGGTGTTCACCCATGTGGTCCAAGCCATCTTTGTACCTGGTGGGGAAAGGAGTCCTCAGCGGGCAGACGGCGTGAACCTCGACCCCCGGTGCTGCCGAATCGCTCATTTCTCACCTGTTAACCAGTACGAAGTTGAACGTCTGTCCTGTTGTCTTGGTGACGGCATCTCGCATGTACGCCAGGGTCGGAGTCCACGGGCAAGCTAAGCGTGTCACACCAGAGTAGGTATAAGTCAGGCCTGCGTCTCCATATGTCGCCTGCTTCCTTGGTATATCGTACACCTTCCCGAACACCTGTACCTTTGCTTCTTCCCCTAGAACAAAGAAAAAATCCAGAGCAATCGACGATGCTTAACTTGCGGTGAGAGATTTTAACACCGTGGCCTTCACCTGATGAATACACCACTTCTTCCTCCAGACGTTCAAAGAGCAGGTCTGCCTCCTCCTTGGAAAACAGCAGAGCGTAATCACAATCCAGGCCCTCCGCCTCGATTTTTTTCCAGGGGACCGGATGGCTGAACTCCCCATCCTCTTCATCTTCCTCAGCATCCTCTTGCTTGACCCGATCATCTCTCTCCAGTTTCATTTTCTTCCCCGGGCCGGTTGTCAGTGCATCAGCGGTGGGCGTGCCTATTCTCTCGGGCTCTTCCATCACAGCAGCCTGCTTTCTCCTGACCCCGGAGGACTTTGACATTTAACGGTTAATAAGACCTGGACACAGAAGAAGGAAACACACCCAGATGTGGGGATCATCTCCGGTCTGAGCTGAAGATTCTGGTGAAGTTTGTCAGCAGTCTTCTTTTCCTTTTCGGCTACTCCCTTCGGGGGTTGGCCCAATGAATCAGCCTCCTCCATCCAACGCTATTCTCTATATCCTCCTCTCTCACACCAACTAACTTCATGTCCTCTTTCACTGCATCCATTAACCTTCTCTTTGGTCTTCACCTGGTCCTCCTGTTTTGGCAGTTCCAACCCCAGCATCCTTCTACGCAGATATTCACTATCCCTCCTCTGTACATGACCGAACTATTTCAGTCCGACTTCACTGGCCTTCTCTCCAAAACATCTAACATGTGCTGTCCCTCTGATGGACTCGTTCCTGATCCTATCCATCCTGGTCACTCCCAAAGAGAACCTCAACAACTTCATCTCTGCGACCTCCAGCTGTGCTTCCTGTCTTTTCCTGTCTTTTTCAATGCCATTGTCTCTAAACCAAACAGCATCGCTGGTCTCACCACTGTCTTGTACACCTTTCCTTTCATTCTGGCTGATACTCTTATCACACATTACCCCTGATGCTTTTCTCCACATATTCCAATCTGCCTGAACCCATTTTTTCACCTCTCCTCCACACTCTCCATTGCTCTGGACTGTTGACCCGAAGTACTTTAAATCCTCCACCTTCTTAATGTCCCCTTCCTGTGGCCTCGCCACTCCGACTGGCTTCCTTTCATTCACACACGTGTATTCTGTCTTGCTGCGGCGAACCTACCTTTCTCTCCTTTCCAGAGCATAACTCCACCTCTCAAGATTTTCCTCCAGATGTTCCCTGCTCTCACTACAGATCACAATGTCATCTGCCAACATCATGGTCCACGAAGATCCCTGTCTAACCTCATCTGTCGGCCTGTCCATCACCACTGCAAACAAGAAGGGACTCAGAGCTGATCCCTGATGTAGTCCCACCAGACCTTGAACTGTCACTCTTCCAGCACACCTCAACACTGTCTCACGGCTGGCCTACTTGTGCTGCACCAGTCGGACATATTTCTCTGCCTCTCCAGACTTCCTCACACAGTATCATGGTTCCTATCTTGGCACCCTGTCGTACGAACTTTCTCAGTGTGTCTGCAGTATTTCACCATATTTCAACACACTTTACGATTATTTTTCCTCAATCAGACAATTTATGTATATCTATATATGTGAGAGAATGTCCAGCGCTTGTTCTCAGAACGGAAGTAATGGGTTGATATTTTTTTAACCTCAGCAAGAATAGAATGCGCAGAATGCGCGCAGAAGGTTGGAGTTAACAGAGGGGGCCTTGAACGCAGCACGCCTCATTATCATAAAGTTTGGCGCGTATTTCCTCGGGTTTTGGCGCGGGAAAGGGCGAACAGGACCCCTAGCGAGGGAAGTATAATTTCAGAAGTGACCGCCCATTTGACATCTCTCTGGATTGCCTCGTGAAAGCGTTCTCATCGCCAAAGAAGTTGTCATTCTTTTTTTTTTTTTTTTTCCCCCCTCAGCAAAAAATGATCGGACAGAAAACCATCAACTCGTTTTTTACGCCGGTGTCGAAAAAGAGAGTTTCTCAAAATGCAGATGAAACGAAGGGGGATGCAGAAGTCACGGTGAGCGCCACTGAACTCCGACAGGTTAAGGAAACCGTTTTCCGGCTGACTTACAGTGAGGTTTAATGTTTTATTTTTGTAATTGATATTTCAAAAAAAAAAAAAAAAGGAGCGCTTTTCGGTGTTGTGGTAGGTCTCGCGATACGTTCGGCTTTAACCCGAGTTGCGTTCACGATCACCACGTGGTTCCACAGTTGTTTAAAAAAAAACAGCTAGATAATGATAGCAGCGGCGCTGTGCTCTCAACCTCCTCTGAAAACCGTCTCGTCTCCAACTATCCGCTTCTCACCAGCTCGGTTTTTTGCTCACTTCACTAAAATTGTGCAGAAGAAGCTGAAGTCCTCCGGCGTGCAGTCGGAGCCGTGCGGTTCGACGCCTCTCTCACCCGAGCAGCTCCAAAGGATCGCCCGCAACAAGAATGCGGCCCTGCACAAACTCTCCTCCGCCCAGACTCCTGCGGGTTTCGGGGAGAGCTGGAGGAAAAGTCTCTCCGCCGAGTTTGGAAAGCCGTATTTCAAACAGGTGAGCGCGTATCATGCTTCAGAGATGCAGCGTGACAAGTGATGAACTAATAATCTGATCGCTTTAAACCTTGACACTCTGCGGAAATGGTTCAGATGCAGGAAAACATTTTTTATTTTAAAATTTTCTTACTTGCTTGTTTTTTGGATCTACTTGGCTGCTATGATAATTTAATTCCCTTTGGGGATTAGTAGTTCCTAATCATTCCCTCCATGCATTACTTGTTTGTACTTTAAATTACCTTAATTTCTTATTGAGTTTTATTGTTTCTTTTCATATTGATACTATTTTTTTATCTGTACACTGTGAGTAACAACGTTCCCCTTGGGGATTAGTTAAGTATTCTGATTCTCATTCAGTTATCATCAGCAACTGAGTGATTTCAGGACAATTTTGGGGAAAACACACAAACATTAGAGTTGTGCATCAATTCATTCCCCCATTTCATACCACAACTCAAAACACATCTGTTTAAAAACGGCCTATTCTATCTGACGCTAACGGTATTTTGTATATGTCTGTAAGGCGCCTAAAATAACGTTATAATTATTATTGTTGTGTTGATAATGTTTGACAAACATAAAAAGGCAGTGAAAATTTCCAAATACTGGGGCAGTGCCTGATGTGTATTTCTTGCAGTTATTCCCGTGATGATATTGTTCCATACTTTTTACGTGTTGCAATGTTTTCTACACAGTTGACACAGTTTGTCTCCGATGAGAGGAGTCGACATACTGTCTACCCGCCCGCCGAGCAAGTCTTCACCTGGACACAGATGTGCGACATCCGAGACGTAAGACGGCAAGGGATGCGATTAAGAAAAAGGGGGATGGAGGCACAAAACTTTGGCGAAGACGAGGGCGTCCGATTCCGAATGACATGCGTTGAATCCTCAAATTAAAGATCTCGACTTTTTAATTAGAAATATGACCTAACAAATGAGTTGCCTCAGCCCTGTCCGTTCGCTCAGTGTCCGATGGATCCGTCTCTGACAGGTCAAAGTGGTGATTCTCGGTCAGGATCCATATCATGGTGCTAATCAAGCCCATGGATTGTGTTTCAGCGTCAAAAAGCCAGTGCCACCTCCACCCAGGTAGAACCCACGCAGAATCATTTTCAATGTTGTATTTTTAATGGATATTATAAATGAATGCATTTTTACTTTTCCGTGCCGATCCATCTTCTAGTTTGGAGAACATGTACAAGGAGCTGGTTGCGGACGTTGAAGGCTTTCAGCATCCTGGACATGGGGATCTGACAGGATGGGCTGAACAAGGTAGGCTGACAAATCATAAGCTCATGACTATGTTGCATACCCAGACAGAGCTGTTGTTGCCTAGAAACCGTGTAGGTTATGATGAGCACCAAGCCTATTTCCTGTCAAGTTAAAGGTGGTTAGTAAACAAAACATGCTGTCTTTGCTTGCGGTCCTCTCTCTGCAGGTGTGTTGCTGCTCAATGCCGTGCTGACCGTCAGAGCGCACCAGGCCAACTCCCACAAAGACAGAGGTTGGGAGACGTTCACAGATGCTGTGGTGCAGTGGCTCAGCAACAACCAGGATGGCTTGGTCTTCATGTTGTGGGGAGCGTATGCTCAGAAAAAAGGAGCCACAATTAACAGGGTGAGATTTAAGTCTCTTATTTCTTTCTTTCTTTCTTTCTTTATTTCTTTCCAAGTCTTTTCACTTCAAATTATGAACGTGAACCTGATATTATGTCCTGGATTTGTAGAAACGCCACCATATTCTACAGACCGTACATCCCTCACCCCTCTCTGCCCATCGAGGGTTCTTTGGCTGTAGACATTTCTCAAAGGCCAACGAGCTGCTGAAGAAATCTGGAAAGTCACCAGTTGACTGGAAGGCACTTTAAAATGTCACGCCCTTGGCAGTTTTTCTAATGTCCGTGTGGATTTATACTACAGACCAAAACCCATGCATAAGCTTTTTCCTGATTTTCAGCCATAGCATGTGCAGTTTTCTTTATAGAGTTCTACTTGGTCAAGTCATTGTTTGGATTATAAAGTTTTCTTACCCTTTTTTCTATTTGTTTCATGTACACTGCCAGGCTAAGCACTGTGTTTGTATGTTTGTATTTTGAAATGATTAAAAGATTTTTTATGGATTTAAGCTGAAATTTTGTTTCATATTCTGTTCGGGTCTTCAGTCAAATAACTCCCAGTTTGCAATTGTGGCTCCATTAAATGTTTCCGTCAGTCGGAAATACGGACAGATTTGTGTGAAAAGCATTTAAGTAACTGAGCTGTAGAAATGCATTGTCTCTGTGCTCATGTTTCATTTTAACGAGTGACAACTACACTGTCAGTATCCAGGGTTTAGAAAGTCTAGGTTTAGGGACGGTTAACCACTCGATCAGTTAAGTTAGGTGGATGAGGCTCGTACTACTGTTTGACCTCTTGGTCACAGAAACATGTACAAAGTTGATTAAATTGAAATATTGTTTCCTTGCATTTGAATACGCTCTTTGTCGTTTTTTTTTTTTTTTTTTTTTGCAATGTCTTAATAAATATTCTGCTCTTTGCTAACGTAGGCAGACCTATTTCTACTTTGCTGAGAAGATAAACGCAAAACCGAACAAATGATCACAAAATAAGTAAAATAACTAGTGTCCCATATCAGACACCGGGCGTGAGCTTGGCGTGATGACGACATGAGTGACGCAATGACGCCGGCCGGAAGAGTTCGACGGAGTTCTCGCCTGTCAACTCCTGTGTGTTTGGGTTAGTACAGCCGATGCGGTGACCATGCCCGTGGAAAGCCTCCCCGTTCGCCATGCCTCCGTTCAGATCCGTTTACTCCAGCAGTATCTGCATCTCCTGAAGAAATATCCCGTCATAACTAAATCTATAACGAGGTTTGTGTGTTCGTTTCGCTCAGCCACTTCTTCTGACGTCCTCTGCTACGAATTAGCTACTTTTTTTTCACGTCAGTTGGAATGTGTTTTTATTGTCCTTTAATAATACTCATTTCTATTTAAAAAAACAAAACAAGAATAAACTTATTTTGGGGTGATAGTAACACGCTAACCCCTCTGGTTGTCTAACCTGTTGTGACCTCTCAGCTCACTGGCTCTAACCAATCAACATCTGCTCTGAGCTCCTCCCCTCACATTTTACCTTCAAACAGTATCAAATGTGTGACTTTATCATTATTGTCTATTTTAACTGACAGTTGAACTCTAATGTGTCTTTTCCTTGATATTTCCAGTGGCGCCCTCTCGGCTTTGGGAAATCTGCTGTCTCAGAGTTTGGAGGCAAGAAAGAAAGCGAGAAACGGAACCTCGGCCTCTGAGATCGATTCAGCCGGAGCTGCCCGTTATGCCATCTATGGGTGAGATCAATACGCAGAGACTGACAAAGGTCTACTGGGGTTTCTTCCCTAACGGGAAACTGGGCCACTGAGGATCAGCTGGTAGAGAGGGGGGCCCTCCAGTGGGAAGGTTGGTGGTTTGATTCACGACTCTTCCTGCTTGCTTGCCGGAGTGTCTTGTCCCAAAGTGTCCCAAAACTGCTCCCGATGACCTTGGTAGCGCCTTGCACTGCAGCTCTGCCGCCATGGGTATTTGTGTATATGAATGGGTAAATGCAATGCAGTGTAAAGTGTTTTGAAATCACAAGGTGTGAAAGCGCTATAAAGCAGAAGCCATTCACTATAATAGATTATGCTTCCAGTTGCTACTGCGTCTGTGCTCTGTACTGGAGCAAAAAGGAAAAAGTAAACTTTATTGGAAGCCACTTCTTTGTCGATCCAGGTTGTTTATCACTGGACCGGTGAGCCATTACTTCTACCAGCTGATGGAGCTGTGGATGCCCAGCACAGATCCATACTGTATCGTCAAACGGCTGCTGTTGGATCGGCTAATATTCGCCCCTGGCTTTCTGCTGCTTTTCTATTTTGTCATGAACATCCTTGAGGTGAGTTGCCTCCGACGCAGGCTCACCTCTCTTGTCAGGCTTCTTGCACATCAATGTGGTGTCGTCGCTCTCCGAAGATAGTGATTAAGAGAACCCCCCCCCACACACACACACACACACACACACATTCCGTGATCATTAAGGTTTAAAAACATGGATCCTGCACTTCCCACCGTGCAGTTGATTGGATCTTCATGGAATTTCCTATATGTTTCCATTCCTGATGTTCTTACAAGAACCCTGCTCAAGATTTGTAAACGTGTTTTCAACCCTCTTCTCTAGATCAGTAATATTCTTATCCCTTTCTCTGATTATTTCTTTTATTTTCTTCACTTCAGCTAACATGTTCCTGTTCAATTCACACATTTAAAAAAAACCTTTAAGACCAATGTCAGCTGCATTTTCTAGTGTTTGAATATATTCTATTACTGGTACAAACCTACCTCAGTATGAGTGTACATGGCTAATTGTTGGTGCATGTATCTATTACATGCGTGTACATAATACTTGGCATATATTGTACATATGTATAGTAATATGCACTTGTTTAAATGAAATGTCTTCCTTTTATCTATGAAGCTCGAGCTCAGGGTCTGATATCTTCCGGTCTTGCTACATCTTATATTTGATTTTGACTTGGCCAATTGGGTGAAGAAGTGTGTAACTTCAGCCTAAACCCTTTCGGTGTGTAAAATTGTCTGTGGATGTAAAATGTTTGATTTATTTTGATGGCGATTGACCGAAGAAATAATAAACTAACTAATAAATTAATATGTAAAAATCCACTGTACTCAATTATCATATAACCTCCTTTTAAAAGAAGGTAGTAATAATAATAATGCATTTTATGTGAAGGCGCCTTTCCTGACGATGAAGGACACCATTAAGCTAAGTATTAATAATAATGCATTTATTTAAGGCGCCTAATCAAAACTCAAGAGCACGTACAGACAGAAACATATACACAACATACAGATTGAAAAACAAGGTACCAACTTATAACCGGGTCAACTTTTGTGTATTTATTGGGACAGAATAAACTCTTAGAGATGGAGTTGAGCGATAGGTGAACATAAATTAAGTGCAAAACCCCGAAATAATCCAACAGTAATAAATTAGGTAAATTAGGCTATGGTGCAATGACTAAAATCTTCAAAAAAAATTAAGTCTTTTACACATTAAACTGCTAAAGAACCTACTGCTGTACCGTGTGTGTGTGTGTGTGTGTTTGTGTGTGTGTGTGTGTGTGTGTTATGCAGTGTTTAACAGATTTACATTTGTTCTCAGGCCAAAGGCTGGGGAGACTTTGAGAAGAAGATGAGGAGAAGTTACTGGACTGCACTGAAGATGAACTGGAAAGTTTGGACTCCCATCCAGTTCATCAACATCAACTTTGTGCCAGTTCAGGTCATTTCCTCGTTAGCTGAACGCAACAGTGTTAAATTGTGATGCGCATCCTGACTTTTTTTTTTTTCTCTCCTTTTCAGTTCCGGGTGCTGTTTGCCAACGTGGTTGCCTTATTTTGGTATGCCTACCTGGCATCGGTGAGGAAATAGAAAACAGAAAACAAAATAACAAAATGGAATCTGGACGAAGCCCTCTTCACTGCAACAGTGCTAATACAGCCAAAGTAATCTATGAATGTGTCCAGTTTTTAATTTGTATAATTTTGTAATGTACCACTTAGACACTTTGGGATAAACGTAACTGTTTGTGATAAAAGACCAGTATAAATGTAATTTCTAATGACTACTTCACATTGTCCAGTGGTGTTCATAATAAAACACTTTACTTGTGACCTCTTTGTCTCAAGATAACAGCGGTGGGAAAAGTACAGGACGTCAAATGAAAAGCCAGTCAGTGACTTAAAAAAAAAAGAAGACATTGTTACATGTACTAGCCTATATGTCAAAAAAGGAAGATCGATTAGTTCTGTATTTCTAATGGCTTGAAACTCCTGACTTTAATTTTTCTTACTCTCTCAGGGTGATGCCATCCATGGTGTCTATTCTGATATTGACCAAAATCACTATTACTTCAGCACCATCGACTTTGACAATGACGGTTGCCCTCCTTGCATCTTTGGTGGCATTACCAAGATGCAATGTTCAGAAGGTGAAGGTTGGTGGTTCAGCCGTTGTGGCTCTGCCAATCTGAATGGTTATTGGCAGTCTTTTGGTGACCATATTGGTTTGTCATCGGGTGTCTACTGGCATACCTGGAAAAAACCTGCCCCTTATTCACTCAAGGCCACTTCCATTTGAGACGGCTCAAAGTATACCTATGTTTGCATTTTGAAAGTCTGCCATATAAGACAGGGATTCATTATATCGATCGATCACATTAAAAGTTACCTGAAAAAAGGAACTTTGGTTGATCA
>CAAKHD010003624.1:4443-18089 GCA_901007705.1 Fistularia tabacaria
CCCAGTAAAGGCGGCGGTCACCCCCCCCCCCACCCCCCCAAACCCCCACCCTCCCAACCCGAACAACCTACCCAGACAGACCCCCCCCCCACACACACACAGAGACACACACAGACCCCCCCTCACCCACACACAAGTACACACATACACACTCAGACCCCCCCCACCCTCACCCACACACACACACACACACACACACACACAGCCCCCCTCATGCGCGTCGTGTCCAATGACCTGCCAGTCGTCAGAGTCGACAGAAGCCATCGAGAGCGACCGACGTGTGGACGCCGCCTCGGGGCCGGACGAGAGTGGCCTCTCGTTGGCCATGAAGGAGCTGAGGACCACAGGTGAGCTCTCCATCCAGGAAGCAGTGTCCCAATGTGTCTCTGCCGTCTCCGAGGGTCGCTCTATACTGTTTCCATGGTGACAGCCGACCCTCCTGCCAGTGAAGTCCGGATATGAGTGGACGTCGGCAGCTGAACAGAGGTTTCCTGCTATTCCGCAGTTGTCCGTGGAGGGATGCGGCAGCAGAGATGGGGGGCTGATCGGACCCCCTTCCACATTCTGACCACAACAGATTCATGAGATGAGAGAGAAATTCATGTATTGAGAGACTACTTATGTCGGAGATGTGGAGATAAAGGGCCAGACATCGGTTTAACTCTGTGAACCCGAAGGTGACGGTTGGCCCTCGGGATCCAGGGGACGGTGTTGTCTGAAGGCTTGCGTTCTTCTCTCTGTCTCCGTGTCCAGGCTGGTACTGGGGCGGTCTGACCGCGACAGAGGCCAAGGAGATCCTGCAGGATGCGACGGAGGGTGCCTTCCTGGTGCGGGACAGCTCCCAGAGGGACTACCTGTACACCATCTCGGCCATGACAACGGCCGGTCCCACCAACCTCCGCATTGAGTACAAACACGGCAAGTTCACGCTGGACTCAGTGTGCCTGGTGAAGCCCAAGCTGAAGCGCTTCGACAGCGTGGTCCGCCTGGTGGAGCACTACGTCCGGCTGTCTCGGACCGGTGACAAGGCAGCGGCGACTGCCTCGGCCCCCCTCAACGGGACCCTGCAGCTGCTCCTCACCAAACCCGTGTACGCCACCACGCCGTCGCTGCAGCACCTCTGCCGCATCGCCATCAACAGGTTGACCGGGCAGGTGCAGCGCCTGCCGCTGCCCAACCGGCTGAAGGACTACCTGACGGAGTACGCCTACGACGTGTAGCCTCGACAGGAAGCGGGGAGTGACCTTTGACCCGGGCCGCCGGACTCTGCCGTTGCACGGTTTCGGTTGGGGCCACGGTAAAGGTCAGAGGTCACAGAACTGGCGCCGGTCTTTCGGGACAGGCCCGCCCAGGTGTTGGCGTGGCTTTCAGGTTGGCCGAGCCCGGCGGCCCGGGGTTTGCTGCTGCGCTTCTGTATTTATTGGTGATGTCGCTGTGTTTTTGTATGTTATTTTCTCAAGATTCCAGGTCATCATTAAAGTGTCCTGAGGTTCATCCTCTCCCGCTGGATCTGCAGACAGCAAAAGATTGAACGGGAATAATCCCGCAGTCGGGCTGGACGGATAGATCGGTGGGAAGTTAAGATTATTTCCAAATAAAATCAGTATCTAGTTTCCTTTTAGAGCTTCAGGGGGAATTAGTTTTTACTCCTGACATTTCTCAACCTACAGCTTCCAGCAGGTGAACCTTCAACCTGCAGCTTTATGATTTTAGTATTTGAGGACTTCCCCGGATCCAGGACTCACAGGTCGACTGGTCACGACAGGTCACAACTGGTCGCCATCGTCTGTGTGTGTCGCTCCAGTGAACTGACCGCACAGCCTGGTGCCAGCCTTCACACTAAAAGGCTAAAAGGGTGGGCTTTACAAGGAGGCTTAGTATGAAGGTTTTGGTTTTATTTGTGTTTTTGCCCCGCTGAGAGATAAGACAATAAACATTACCCAGTGTATTGCCCCCCGCCCCCCCCCGTTTAGTCCTTCCACACCCGAAGTTTTGCCTCCCCACATTCGGTGTCTCGGGGGCCGGACCAGACTCGCTGAAAAGACAGCGCGCGCAGCCTGGAAGGTTCCAGCCCTGGTTTCCAGTCGGAGCGGTTAGCGGGGACACCGGGCGATGGAGCCAGCTCACCGGGAGCTGCTGCGGAGGCAGCGGCGCTTCCTGTCCGGAGAGCTGCTGGTCAGCGACTCCGTCGTGCCATTCCTGTTCCAGGAGGACGTTCTCACGGAGGAGCAGGTGGAGATGATCGAGTCCCAGCCGACGGAGCGCCAGAAGACCCTGAAGCTGCTGGACATCCTTCCGGTCCGCGGCCCGGATGCCTTCCGCTGCTTCCTGCGGGCCCTGGACGATTACAGCTGGGTGCGGGAGCGGCTGCTGCGGGAGCTGCAGGCCGGACCAGGTGCCGCGGAACCCGGTGAGCACACGTTTGTTCCCGCCGCCTCCTCCAGCCACGTCGGGGCCGTCAGATGTTTGAACTGGAAGAGTTGTTGGGAAGTCCAGACACTTTTATTGTAAAAACCGAGGCCGAAACCTCGGGGTCGTCGACGACGGAGGTCACTGTCCACAGTGAGGGAAGGCCGGATCAGATGTTGAAAAGGTGGTCCTCCCCTCTGCTCGCCGGGTGATGGTCCAAACTCTACCAGGGAGGTTGGAGGAACTGCCAACCACTAAACCACAAACAAGTTGAAAACCTGTCGGGCCCATTGCCCCGTCTGTCTTCATGGTAACAAAGGTCTATCCGGAGAGCGTGAGATGCCCTCCTGGCCTGCAGACTGACAGGTTCACGCAGCAGGTTCCTGAGTTCCTCAGTGGATTCCGACTTCTACATCTGAACAATTTCTGAAGATCATCTTCAACAGTCTGGAGGGAACGCGCTTGATTGGAACCTTTCGGAGTCTTCTCGAACCTGTCTGCATCTCAGCCACGTGGTGTGCAGTGGTGGACGGCCGGTGTCCAGGTCTTTTTGTCCCCTAATCTGATCCAGGACCGACATCTCCGGCCTCCGAAGGCAGACGGCCGCTCCAAGCCTCTGGACTTTGGACATTTTGGAACATATTTTACGGGAGAGGCTTCTCCTTGTCGTCCAGGTCTTGGACCTCCCCATCCCACCCTCCCGCTGAGGCTGTTGGGCGGGCCATCAAGCCTGCTGTTCCTGGTCCACTGAATCTTCAGCCCCTTGCTTTTGCAGGACTACCGGGTCTTCTGACCTTGCCACTCGTGGTCTTCAGGGACTTGGCGCTCCGGCCGGCCCTGGTTTGACAGGTTGGGATTTGGGCACCTGCTACTGCTGGTCGTCAGGGTCTTGGGCCTCCTGCCACTCCTCATCTGGATCTTGGGCCTGCGGCCACCCCTGGTCTACTGGATCTTGTGCATCCTGCCAGCCCTGGTTGTCTGGGACCTGGACCACCTGCCACGCTTGGTCCTCCAGGTCAGGTTCATCCTGTAACTGGACGTCCATCTGTCGCTGGGCTTCTAGCTTCTGGGCCTCCAGCTGCTCCGAGTCTGGCCGCTGGAGCTCCCGCCGTTTCAACTCCAGCCTCCACTGGGCCTCCTGCCACTTCGTCGCCTGCTGTTGGGCCTCTTTCCTCTGAGTCTCTAGATGCCGATGGGCTTCAAGACGCTTGGCCTCCAGCCGCTGGACTTCTTGTCGCTTTGTCTCCAGCCGCTGGACCTCTAACTGCTTTGCCTCCAGCCACTGGGCCTCCAGCTGACCCTGGTCCTCCAGGTCCTGGACTTCCAAGCCCTGGTCCCCCATTCGCCCCTGGTTCTCCAAGTCCTGGGCCTCTAGCTGCTGCAGCTTTGTCCTCAGACCGTCATTCTCTCTGCGTAGTACATCTATGGTGGTCCTCATGGCGTTGTTCTCTCTCCGTAGAGACTCGATGAGAACCTGTTTGTCGGCCACGGTCATCTGCATGCTGCTGATGTAGGCCTTCACAGACTCGTCCATCTGAGGGCTGTTTGCCGCCGTCATTCTTCTGCAGGTAGACGCTCCTTGGTTGCTTTGCCACAAGATTGCGAAGGGCTCCGCTCACAAGTCAAGCTGACACAGCAGTGCCCGAGTCTTATATGACATCTTCATCCTCATCCTCACAGCGGAGCTCAGGAGATGTGACGTCACATCTCCTCAGTCCAAAACCCCGAAGCCTGTTGGCTTGCATTCGCGGGAAGCAGAAGTCGCCTTCCACTTCACACCCGGCACGCCGCTCTTCTCCGGCCGGCAGCCAAACACCTGTCAAGTTTGGGCTGATGCCGGGAACTGCTGCCGGTTGAGGAGCGGAACCCGTCTGGTCCTGGACCTTCACAGACACGGGGCCTCTCTTTCATGAAGCCCTGCCAATTGAGAACCAGGACGGGTCTTCTTATACCGGCAGAGCTCTGCGCCCTGTGAGGGCTCAGCTGTGAGGTGATTTGACAGGGGAGTGGAGAGAGCTCGGTATGGTGAAGCACCACGGCTGTTATATCACTATGTACTTTAGTTTGGACCCGGCACCTTCTCCTTGTGGAGACCAGACCAGCACCTCACCTCAGGCTCCATCACAGACTGGTCACAGCCACTTCACAGCTCCCCACCTCTGTGCAGGGGGAGTCCCCCCCTTCCCCCATGGGGCCGTTTCCACTGGCATCTAACGTGGCTCCCAAGAAGGAAGAAGAATGTGAATGAGAGACTCACTCATCCACAACTACTTATTCTTCAGTCTGAGTGCTCCACATGACCGTGGAAACTAATGCCGTTTTTGTGTGTGTGTGTGTGTGTGTGTGTGTGTGTGTGTGTGTGTGTGTGTGTGTGTGTGTGTGTTGTACCTCCAGATCCGTGGACTCTGCCCGAGTCGTCCCTCCTCCGCGTCCCGTCGGACCGAGAGCTGTCCCGCCTGTCCCGGCTGCTGGGTCCGGACTGGGAGGCGGTGCTCCTGGACCTGGGCGTGTCGACGGCGGCGCTGTACTGCTGCCGGGCCGATCACACGCTGAGCATGCATGAGGCGGCGCTGGCCGCTCTGCTGCTGTGGCGGAGGTCTGAAGGGAAGAAGGCCACTGTGCAGAGACTTGCGGAGAGTCTGAAGGCGGCCGGCGTCCATCCGTCCGTTTTGAGAGACGTCCTGCTGTGAACTCACACACACTGGGACACTGAACCCAGACCACTGCTCCATGGTAGCTCCGCCCATCATGGCTTCCTGATGATGTCACTTCCTGCTGCTGAGTCTGACATCAGTTTCAAGGTTCAAGGGTTCTCCTAATGTCTTTCCAAGGAGGACGTTTGTCCTGGAGCGAAGGACAACCGAGTGGGAATACAGACATTAGCAGCGCTGAGAACATCACCTGAGTGCACCCTGTCCTCCTCAACCTCCCTCCTTCCCTCCATCCATCCACATCTCCTCCCACGCACTCTTTATGTGGACTGAGGGATGACTGAGTTCTTATGGACATAGTGGCTTGTATCTTCAGCTGATTCTCACAGTTCAGTCCATGCAGGAGGCCCATGAGATGTTTGAGGTCCTATCAAATATCACCTGAGGGCTGTGTGGAGCTGTGGATACACCTGTGACCTTTCCGCCGCTTTCATCGCTCAGATTCTGACCTTGACCTGAAATCGTCAGGACCCCAAATTTCCTGGTCTTCTCCGGAAGTCTATCTGAGCCGAACCTCCTCTGCTGTGTTTCTGATCTGCCACTCTTTGAGCCGGCAAAGTGAAGTAGGTCTCCCTGAGCTCCTTCCAGGACTCCAGTCATAAAAACTACATTGGAAGTTCTGGCTTCTTGTTTTCTAGTGGACAATTCTTCTGTGGAACTGGCCCTCTGGTGAAGGCTCTGCTACAGTTTGTGGGGACATCTGGAAGAGATGATGCCAGGCTCAGTCATTTTTCTTAAAAAGGACACTGACGTCCCATCTGGAGCTGGCCGGCAACAGAATCCAATGTGATGAGCGTCAGTTTATCTTCATGACCTTCCAGGTGTTCTGCCCGTATCAGAGGATAGAATATGGACAGAATAAAAGCTCATGAAGGAGTAATTTGCCTGTCTTTTATTCTGGGTGCCGTGGGTTTCATATCTTCTCCCTAGTGGACTCCCATGGGTCTGTGGAAGGTGAACAGGTTCTGCTCTGCACATTCCTCATGCTGTCTCTTGCTTCCCTCAGTTGGAGATGAGGCTCTTGTTCTGCATCCTTCACAGCAGAGGTGTTTCCTGAGCTGCGGCATATTTTCTTCTTCCGCAGCTCGTCTAAGGTACTGTTCATCTGGGTGTTTGGTGGTGTCGAGGAAATCTCTGTGGAGGCAGACCCTAACCCTGGGGCTGCATCCTGCAGGAGAAGCTGTGCACCAAAAGCATCTCCAACCCTGGACAGTTTTTTTTATAATATATACTTTATTAATCCCTCATGGGGAAATTCATTCTCTGCATTTAACCCATCACGGATGAACATGAGCAGTTGGCTGCCGTCTACCAGCACCAGGGGGGCAGTTTGGGGCTCAGTGTCTTGCTCAACAACACTTTGACACACTAGGAGGAGCAGGGAATCCAACCAGGAGGGTTCGGTTCCAAAGATGATTGGTCTACCTCCTGCACTACGCAGCCCCCAGATAATATCTCCAGATATTGGGAGTCAACAACTTCCACTTTTTCATTTTCTTTTATTCCGAATCTTATTTTCATTAATATATCTAAATGTTCATATATTTGTTGTCTGTTACTGTTTCAGCGTATTTGAAGAGTCTCCTACATGAGAAGAAGGCTGACTGTCTTCTGGTCAGAGGAGCTTAGAGGTGGTTTATCTCTGGATGATAATTCACTGAACAGAAGACCTTTCATTAGCAGACATCTAGATACTAGGTTGCTCCCAACCTTGGAATACCTATAGTACCAGTAGTAGTGGTTTTACTCATAGCTGCTACACAGGAAAAAACATCCGGTTGAACTTGATCTTTTATTTCGTTCCAACACGGTGAAACTGATCCTTCACATTTTGTGACACAAACACAGGAGTTCAGACGACATATGACCCAAACACAAGGAGGACATGTTCATGCAGACCCCTGACCAGACGTCCTGCTGGTCACCGGCCTGGTCTCAGGTCCCTAAATGCCCTGGACTGGAACGAAGATTCACAGAAACAACACCTTTTCAAAATCAAAGTCTTTTTCAGGAGTGGAAACATCAGTGGAGGATATGTACATCTGTCAGATTCAGCAGCCCCACGGGGGACCACAGGTGTACACACACACACACACACACACACACACACACACACACACACACACACACACACACACACACAGGGTTCTGTGGCTGGTAAAAGTGCACACAAGGTGGTGACAAATCAGCAGAGAGCCGTTGGTTCTCTTGAGCGTAGGAGGGGTGGGTCTGAAGAACATTCTGATGCAGGTGTTTGAGAAGAAGCTACAAACACGTTTACATTCAAGCAGATTTCAGTTTGTCCGACCAGGTAGACGGCCGCCTCTGATTGGATGGCTGTTAACACAGGCTTCTTCTCCGGCAGGTCTTTGTCGAAGCCAACATGATATCTCTCTGTGGGGTTGGGTTCCATCCTGGGTTCTGATGTCTCTCAGATCCGGCTGAGGTTGAAAGCTGATGAAGAACTTAGAAAAGTGATCTTGATATGCAGGATCACATCTTCAGAATAGAAGAAAATGCAACTGACCATCAGATGAAGCTTCTCGGGTTTGACAGAGAGGCTGGAAATGTTTGAAGGACCTTTTCAATCCAGACAGGAGTCGAACCCAGGACCTGCTCAATGAAACAAGGGTTTGTTGTACATCTCCTCGAAGATGGACAAGATGGAGTCTGGTTTCCTGACCAAATATGTCTGGGAGCTGGAGGCCCCAAAGAGGAGCAGAGTTCTGGGTCTTCTTCACGTCTGGAGTTTGGTGGTTAAATCAGAATCTGGCTGTCGGTTGAAGGCTGGTCTGATTCCAGAAGGTTTTAAAAGGAGAAAAATGACTGACATCCCACAAAGAAACTTCTCCAGGTGAACTAGTGTTTCTGCTGGAGGTGATCTCCAGCTGCCTCTAAACCTAAGAGCACTGTATCATGTCAGTCTTCACTTTGTCTTTGAAACATCTCCACTTCTTCCATGGAGCACGTCACTGTAAACGAGTCAACCACCAAGGTCCCATCACCTCACTTTGACAAACACCTCACCAGCCTCGAGCTCTGAGCTTTAAGTGTTCTTTTCTATCGGCCACTGAGGGATGAGACTGAGACCATTGGAAATAGACCTCCTGCCTGCTGTAGTACCCGCTGATGCCACAAAGAGGTGTTGACGAGCCATAAGCTGTATGCAACTGACACTGACGCATCACTCCAGAGAAACTGACTAGCATAAGAAAGCTAAAGCTAAAACACGGACACGTTCAGCACCGGGAATGGCTCTTCCTTTACAGGTGGACATAGACCTTGCTGGGTTTCAGGGACATTTCTGAACCTCCTGAGCCTGCAGTGAGTCTTCTCTCCATCCGCTGCCTCTGCTCGTACTCGGAGAACCTCCCACTGCAGGAGACATCTTCAGCGCTTTGCCTTTCAGTCGGAGCTGAGCAGACGGAGGTCCAGGCACATGACTAATTTTTCCAGATGAAATCCAGATGAGAAGGTCATGGTCCAGATGTGAAGAGCATGTTTTAGATGTTTCATTACTGTTCCTCCTCTTAAATTTGACCACCGTCTCCGTCTTCTAATACTCAGGTTTTTAGATGACTGGTCAATTTATCAGGAACGGGAGCCTCCGGAAGGTCTCTTCTCAGCCCTCTGGATCCATCTCTTTCTGCTGGTAATGTTCTGAGAAGAAACCAACTGCTCTCTAACTTTTGTTCCTCCATCTTAAACCCTCCGGCACCTCCGGCCCAGACTCCACCGGAGCTGCGCCAGAAGATCGCCGTCGGACCAGCTTCGCTCTCAACGCTGGTTTGTCAGCAGCCTGAAGGTCCCGCCTGGACCCACCTCCGTCCATCTGCCCGTCACACCCTTCACTCTACACATGCTTGGTTGTGTCCACAGCGAAACCCTGACCTGATGTTCTCCAACTGTTTGACCATCAGAACCGTATGTCTACGTTCCAACTCCTTCATCTTCTGATGGTGTTCTGAAGCGCCCACACCTGAGATGCAGGTCCTTCAGAGGGTCAACACGTCACAGAATGTCAGGAGGGTAAATGTGGACACTTCATGTCAAACTTTCATACACAAGAAGAAGGAAAAAAAAAAAGTCCATCAGGAGATCACCTGATCATCTCCATCCAACCGTGAGTCTGCTAATTAAACTGCCGCCATGTTTCACTGTCTATTCTCCAACACGCTGCCGCTTTTCCTTCATGTCCTTTAGCAAACATCAGCGCTCTGGATCAAGTCTTCACTGAGGAGGAGCGGAACGCCGATGGGGGTGAGGGTCACTGAAGTTCATCTTACCGATACTTTCATCCTGACCGGACCTTCTCTTCTCAACGAAGGTCCACTGAGTCCTGGATGGGTAGTGGGCTCTGGCCTCATGGTGGGCGGAGCAAAGAAACATCTCTGAGGTCTGGAGGAAGACCTCGGCAAGGTTACGGATCTTCAGCTTCTGAGGTTAAAGAACAAATCGTAGTAAGTGCCGCCTCGCGTCACCTGACGGAGGACGGCGTGTAAACGTGGTCGTCAGAGAGGGCGGAGCTCCTGAGGTTTCTGCTTGTTGTCATCTGCTCCCGGAGGAGAAACTCTGCCCCCTCGGTCCTTGACGGTGAAACAAAACTGGGCTCTCAGGGTCGATGTTTTTGTGAAGAAGATGCAGGACTTCTGGAGCAGGTGGGCTCGTTCGCAGCCTGAGGGACAGCGAGACAGTCTGTTAGTGGACATCTGACCACATCAGGGGGCCAGGTGTTTCCCTGCAGATGAACCCACGTCAGGACAACGGCGCCACCATTATGTCTTGCTGGAGTTCTCGTAGATGACGTCGGAGGTGACGGACTGCTGCTTCTTCTTCTGCCACATCAGCAGGACACACTGATGGATAAAGACGTACTGCTCCTGTGGTTCAGAAGAAGAGGTGTGTAAAAAACAGAGTTTGTTCCATCAGTCAATCGACTTTTACACTAGAAAGACATGGGTCAGAAATGGATGAAGTGCACGAGGCTTCCCTGAGGAAACATTTTGGTCTTCAGGCAGAAGCTCAAAGGATCCCCTCAGGCGGCTCAGAAATGGTTGACAAAAGCCAGAAGGCTCTATGCGTGAGAACCGGGTCGCATTTGACATGGAGTTCTCGGTTTGTTGAGTGCACTGGACATTACGAGCATGTTGCTCGTGCGATGTAAACTGGACGTAACAACCCAGCACACTAGGTCTCTTAGAAGACACAAGGTCAACAGGTCGAATCCTTCAACATATTTGATGGTAAACATACGAGGCCCTGACAAGACCTTGAGGTCCTTCAAGGGCTCCTTTTCCGTCAGACCACAGGAAACCTTTCTCGTGTTTTTTGTGTTCTGACCCGGGAAGTGAACTCCATCCCTGCGTGGGAGAACCTCCTCCTAGGAGACCCCACCCATCATGTCAGCTCTTACTGAGTTGTCAAGGAACTGGAAAAGGCATTTCCAGGTGAGAGTGGAGGCCTGACCTCTGTCTGGACCATGGACAGACGGTGGGAGCGCATCTCGGACACCAAGCCCAGGACGTCTGCAAATTCGTGTTCTCTGATTTGCTGCATCAGACGGTCCAAAGCGATGAAGGTCCCCGTCCTGCCAACGCCGGCGCTAAAGAGATACACAGCAGATGGTTAGCAGGTGTCTCCGTGGAGACGTGACACCAGGGGTGATATGCTGCTGCTTCTAAGTGTCGGTGGGGACCTCCGGCCTGCAGGAGCCTCCATAGCAACTGCACTCCTTCCAGACATAGCAGATCATCAGAGGCACAGTGATTTGGGAATGTTTGACAAAATAATACTAGCTGCAGGAGATGAACCTGAGCAGCCACAACAAATGACTACGCTGGGTAAACCAATGGCTGCCTTGGGCTCTGACGCCAGGGGCAGGGCCTCCGTCTCCAGGTCGGGCGTGCCTCATTTGAAGATCTGCTGATCAAACCCCCAACAACCCTTTCATTTTTTGGGGATTCTCTTCCGTTTGGAAAGAGAACGTTGAAGAAATGCAGAAGAATCATCAGTGTAGAAATGAGTTAGGAATATTCTGTTGTTCCACGGGATCAATCTTGGATCTAGAGCCAAAGCCGGATCATGAGACGTTCCTAAAGCCACCTGGACCTGAGACCCTCAAGGTGTGCGTGGGAAACCCCTCACCTGCAGTGAACGACGATGGGGTCTTTGGTCCGATTGGCCTGCTGACGAACAATGTGGACGAACTGCAGGATGCTCTCGATTGCGTTCACCGTGGGAACACCGTGATCTGGCCAGGAGGTGTAGTTCAGGTGGAGGACGTCCCGCGTCTCGTCTGCCTGTGGGGTTTGGGAGAAGGAGGCAGGTTTGAAGAGGTCCATCCGTTTGGATCACCTTCTGATGTTCAGGACATAAAAACTGGTGTTCCATCACAGTGATTCGTTGAAGATCCAGAAGGCATCTGACCCCCCCTCTTTGAACTCCAGTCTGACACAACCACTTCTTCTCTAATTCAAAGTAAGCGGCGAGGACATTGGACGGACTCACATATCCCAGTCTGAACTTCCTGATGGTCCATTCAGGAGACTCGGTCTCTGACAGCATCTCCACGCTGATCTCGCCGTACATGACGGGCTCGTCGGTGAACGGCCAGTAGTGGTCGCACTTCACCTAAACACACCACAGGCACAGGGTCGCTGTCAGCACTTCCCAGAATGTCTGGGCTCAGGTCAGTTGGGTAATGGTGGAGGAGAAGCTATCAGCTGGAGCACCAGGCTGGGAGCTCCACTAATCTGCATGGAGGAATGATAGTTCAAGACGTGAAGCATCAAGATCTGGACCGAGGAGGAATAGAAGGTTGTGCGATGTGAGACGGTCACGGGATGTGAGAGATGGTCGTGTGGTTTGAGATGGTCACGTGATGTGAGAGGGTCATGTAACACTTGCCCGGCGCCGCTCGCTGCACTGCGTGAGCATGACAATGATGGGACTCTTCTGCTGCAGGACCATCTTCCAGAAGTCGTTGCGGGTCTCAGGCAGTGGCCCCTGGGTGGCGATGTATTCCCTGGGATGTTTGTAGCCCTGAGGAGAAGAAGAGCGTGGGTGACATCTGCCTCCTCCTGCCCTGGTGCAGGGTTGGGGATCCAACCTTCGGTCACACCGGAACCTGTGAGGCTCCGAGGTGACCTTCTGACCCCTGGCCGACCCCAGATGCCACTCACGGGGATGTAGTTGGCGTTGACGTAGTCAGAACCTTCATCGTTGTGCATGGAGATCAGCTTCACCCGACTGAAGTCGTCTGTGGAGACAAGAGTTCTGAGCGCCGGCTCTCAGATCACGTCAGATGTTCATGTCCTCATGACAACCACGTTCCAATGATCCCCATTGTTTGACAGCTGAGGTCGTACTGGGTTTGAACCGAGATGTCCAGATTCTCTTCACATCAGGAAGATGGAGATCATGAAGAACCGGGTTTTAACTTCTCTGAATTCTTGTGATTTATGCTTTCACTTCAATAACGTCAGAGAGTTGCACGTATTTAGTAACCCGAGCGCTTTATTGTGAAAATGTGATCACGGTCTTGCCCCTATGATCTATGTGCTCCACCCCTGATCACCAATCCCCGACCCCTGGCCCCGACCTCCCACCCCCGGCCCCCTGACCCCCACCCCAAGTGCAGGTCTGAATCAATGGAATGAATGAAACCATCTTGTCCTTGACTCACAGGGAAGGATGTTGGTGTAACGATTCTTGGGCCGGTTAACTGGCAGGTCAGCGGCATCGTGAGGGAGATCCAGTCCGACACTCTTCAGCTCCTGCAAGCATTCCAAGATGGAGGCTTTCAGTGTGAGCCAATGTGTTGGGTCGAAGGTCAGGCTCTCCGTCTGCTCACTGGCCTCACTGTTAGATCGCTAAGCTAACTGGTAGCAGCAGCGACGAACATGCTAGTGTCAGGCGATTGACCAGTCATGCCTGCTTGTTAGCATGTTAGCATGTTAGCACTTCTCACCTCAAACTGCAGAGAGAACTTGTAGGCGGAGTCTTTGCCCATGTCTTTGAAATAGCTCTCAAAGTCGTCCAGCTGCACCGGACTGCAACACAAACACTCATTGGATGCTTCGCTGTGATGTCATCATCGCAAACTCGACCCCCCCCAGTCACGGGACACTTCTGTGTGATGTCATCACCATAAACCCTCCAGTCTTGGCCACTGCGGTCCTGACGGCGAGCCCCGTCGGTGGAAGATTTACACCATCAATGAAGACAGTTACATTTATATTGATCTTCTGATCTTCTTCTACCTTCAGCAGCTGATCATCTCATCAATATCAGGAAGAGACATCTAATGAACTTTAAACCAGAACAAAGGCACAGACGGAGATACACACACACACATACAATCACAAACACTTATGAGTATGACACACACACACACACACACACACACACACACACACACACACACACACACACACACACACACACACACACACACACATGCCATTGCATGAAAAGAAAGATACCGTTCATGCAATGTAATACACGGTTGAGTGAGTAAACACTGGT
>CAAKHD010003624.1:21408-31473 GCA_901007705.1 Fistularia tabacaria
GGCGTGCGCGGCTCGAACAATGGCCAGTGGTTGATGCTAGCTCAGTGTGTGTGTGTGTGTGTGTGTGTGTGTGTGTGTGTGTGTGTGTGTGTGTGTGTGTGTGTGATGTCAGAGACACCAGCAGAACTGAGTTCCACATGTTGCTTCCAATGTTTTCTTCTAGAATCAAGTGAGAAGGTGAGGTTCTGCTCTGGCGATGACATCACACCGACTCCAAACAGCCAATCAGACACAGGCGCAGCGTCACATGAAGAAGACGAGACATGATGAAGCCAGTGCTGCCTTCACTGACCCTCCTTCCGCTCTTATATTAACTTCCACTGAGCTGCATCCTGTGGTCTCCTTCAAAACTTGAACAGGAGAACCAGGAGAACCCTGCAGTCTGAGCTCATCTGTGGTGCCTGTGCCGCTCACACTGTGAGCCTCCGCCCGAGGACCCATGAGACGCCATGGAGACCAGGACCTACCAGTTGTAAGGGAGCTTTCCGTCTCGCTCAAAAGAGGCAAAGTTGACGAAGGTCTCGGCGCCGCCGCATTCTCTGAAACACAGACGGCGAGCGGGATCAGCACCAGTCTGAGGAGAACATCTGACACCTCAGCAGGAGCTCCGGCTGAATCCCTGCGTTTTGCGGCAGGCATGGAGAGGAGACCCACCTGCTCATCATTAGATGCTTCTTCCTCAGGACCAGCAGGAACAGGATCAGCAGAGCCACCAGCAGGATGCTGAGTATGGCGAGTGCAGCGATGGCGGCGACACTGGGGTTGATCTCCTTGGCTGCACACACACACACACACACACACACACACACACACACACACACACACACACACACACGGGCACAGAAGTTCAAGGGGGGGTCTTTGCATGCAATGTCTCCTGCGTCGAAGGTTCAAACATGTTGTGACTTGAACCAACAGCAGGGGGCGCTGCTACGACCCCGTTTTCCTTGGAGACCTCGTGCTGGTGAGGGTTCATGAGGAGCTCCGGGAGAAGATGAGACCACAGTCGCCTGCTCACCTTCCACCTTCTAAACCTTTGTTTTCTCTTCTGCAAGAGCGGAGACCCAAACCTCCTCCTCTTCCCTCCTTCTTCTCCGTCTTCCTGTGCCCTCTCTTTATTTTGTCACGTGATGAAATCTAACTTTGTTCTTTGCGATAAACTGTGGGCGGGGCCTCACCTGCGGTGCTGATGGAGATGTGGGCGGGCCGACTGGGCGTCCCGTAGCTGAAGCTGGTGACGCTGCAGTTGTAGGTGGAGGACGGAGACAAACCGGAGACAGTCAGGACGTGGGAGGTGGACGTCTGAGGCTCCCGGGCCTGGAGGACACACACCCTCAGCAGGTAGGACACACATGTACTCACCCAGCAACTATCAGCTGTACTACGGTCCCTGAAGTACTGCCGACATCTCCACTTGTACTCAGCCATGTACTTTCACCTTTACTGCTGTGTACTGGCCCCTGTACTAATATCACAGTAGTACTACTATCTTCAGTACAAGCTTTCATTTGTTTACTTCTTTATTGATTTTAATTTCTGACTTCATCTTCACCTTCGTCTTCTTCAGCATCATCAGTTCAACCCAAGCGGTTGCCATGGAGACACTCCATTACCTTCAGGTGGGCACCGGGGCCGCTCTCCCTGCAGACGATCTGGAAGTGATCGACTACGCCCTCCTCCGTCCACAGCAGCGTCACCGAGGAGTGGGTGGAGTTGACTGAGAACAGAGACCTGGGAGGAGCCGGTTCTGCTCCAACAGAGAAGATCAGGTCAGCTCATCGCTTAGATGTTCATGAGAGGGTTCAAACGATTGGCTCTGAGCCCACGGAGAAGATCTTCTCCACTCAGATCTTTGTGACAAGCTTTCAAAGGACTGGAGTGAAATGACGTGTGTTGTCGAAGGAAGGTGGCAACACCTCAGCCATTAAACCTGAGGTCCACGAGCTGTGGGCTGGATGGAGGCAGGTGAGTGGCTGTGGATTTGATGTGGTTTTGCTGGACTTGTTTTACAGCGACTTTCTTCGCAAACGGAATGAATTCAAATTATTTTCATGAAATCACAGCTGGTCTGAAGTCAGCCAACAATCTTCAACATGGTAAGACGTTCCACTCTGTCCGAAAGTTTACCTCTAAGAGTGTGAGCAGAGTCTAATCTGGGGTGCGTGCATGCTTGCGAGACCTACCCAGTTTGATGATGTTTGAGTCAGAGGTGTTGCGGTTCCTCTCGGTACATGCCGTCACTGTCAGGTTGTAGATGTCTCCAGGCGGAAGTGGCAGGCTGGCGTGCATCACTGTGCGGGTCACCTGGAACGATGGAGTCATGATGAGATCATGGAGAGTGAAGACCAACCAGAGTCTCCCCTTACTGATGGCAGGAATAGAAGAAAAAAAGATTGATCTGAACTGAGCTGAAGGACACCAGGGCATTGTTTGGAAGCATGCCCTCCCTGCTGAAGGTGCCAGCAGCTCCTGTCAGGCCCTGAGTGGACAGGTTGGCGAAGGACTCACGTCCACGGTGAAGCTCCTCTCCGCGCCCCTCTTGCCGATGGCGGACACCTGCCAGTGCAGCATCCTGGAGTGCGATAGGTCAATGAAGAGCTCGCCGTACGTCCAGCGAACGTACAGGACACCATGAGAGTAATCCACGGAGGAGATGTGAGGAGCCTCAGGAGCTGCGGGAGGCAAAGTCACTTTACTTCACAGGAGAAACCGACACCTTCTCTCCTCAGATGGCGTTCGCTTTCAACGGCTGTTTGACTGAAGCTGGAATATTTGACATGAAATGGTGGTTGATAAACGAGTCCTGAAAATGTACATCTGTTCTCATCATCGTAGTTGTTGTTGTTGTTGCTGCTTTATTGTTATTGTTGCTGAGTTGCTTTATTGCTATTGGTTATCATTATTATTACTATTACCAGTCTTGAAAATGATAAACACCACCAAACAGACTTAAGATCTAAATCCCAAAGCTCAAATACAAATACGATCATCATGAAGTTCAGTGATGGATCTTCAATTGTTTGTCTTTGACCCTGAAGGCGACACCAGAAGAAGAGTGTATGATCACCTGTGACGAAGCTAACCGTGGACCTGTCGCAGCAGCTGAGTGCCGTGTCGCCCCAGGCTACCACGCAGACACGGAAATTGTAATACCAGGCTGGCAGCAGGTCTGTGACTCTCTGGAGGAAGAGGTTGAAAGAGACAGAGTTCAGCCGGAGGCCTCCTCAGATGTATGGGTTCCTCAGATCTGTTGAACAGTCAGAGGACCGGAACTAGATGTTTATGGGATGTCGGTCATCAGGGAAGGAGAAAGGACTCATGATTGTCAGAACCCGCGAAGTTCTGTTGTCAAAGGTCCACCGGATGTGTTTGCGGTCAAGCTGGTTCTTCACCCGACCTTTACGATCGGAGGACTTTCATAAAGCGCTTCATCAGTGATGGACTCCTTCATGTTTAACGGCACGGAGGGTTTGGTTGCGTTACCACGGATGCGATGACGGAGGCGGTGGCAGCAATCTCGTAGTAGGTGGTCCACTCTGACGTCAGGGTGACAGGGTTGAAGAAGAAGGTCTGGAGGACGTATTTGCGGAAAGCCACGTGGTACGGCCTCTGCCAGCTGAGGATGACGGCGGTGGGGCTTAGAGGATACACCACCAGCTCGCGGACGCCCGTGGGTTCTGGAGAGCAGAGAGGCTGTTAGCAAGCCGCCACCAAGCAGCAGGCGGGGAGACGGCGAGTCGAAGGATCACCAATGTCGATGATGACGGGCTCGGAGGGCGGGCTAATCAGTGGCCCATTGGTGTGGAAGACCACCACCTGGTACTGGGCGCCAGGCATCAGGTTGGTGATGATGTTACTGGTGGAGTTCTCCTGTAAATGACAAACCTCCGTCAAGAGCCCGTGACCGAGATGCAGAGGTACCAGAGAACTTCCCCGGGCTAGATGTTTGGAGACATTTCTGTAGGTTCACATCCGTCTGAGAATGTGTCCTGCTGGAAATTATGCTCTCTGAGATGGACGGACGGTCTCCTGACAGGACGCTACTCCAGTGTATCCTCCTGAGGTCCCGTTGAAATCTGCTGAGGAAGGTCTGGACCGTCCGCTGGTGAGGTTACCTCGCTGCAGTATGAGCTCTCCATCCTCTGGCTCAGGCTGGGCTTCATGCAGGTGGTCGACACCACAGACACCAGGCTTCCGTTGTGGTTCTCTTGGGACGGCGCCCAGGACACAGCGGCGGTGCTGGAGTCCAGCAATCTGACGCTGACGGCCCGCGGACGCTGACGTAGCTCCTCCAGCAGCTCACCAGAAGGTCCTGGGGAACAGTTAGAGCCATCCAATCAGATGATGGATGGAATACTGCAAGCAGAGAGCTGGATAATCGAAGGAGGGACTGCGTCTCCTCGGGCTCCAAACATCTGAACCACAGCCCCTCAAGCCTTCATGGATTGGTCCACCTACCCAAGTAGAAGCTGAAGGCCGTGGCGGCGCTCTCCCTGGCCTCGCAGTCTCCTGATGAGCTGACTGTGGCGATTCTCACCCCGTACGTTCCTGCCTCCGTCAACTCTGTGAAGAACTCGTGCGTGTTCTCGTCCACAGTGGCCGTTTGAGTGACGTTACCTGGAGATGAGACGAGATCAGAAGGCGGAACCGGGAGGACAGACGCCTCCAACGGGGCCGCCTCAGGCCTACCGTCTTTGCTGACGTAGAGGTTGAAGCCATCGTAGCCGCTGGGGGGTCTGGGCGGAAGCCAGCGGAGCTCCAGCAGGAGGGGGGGCAGTTGGGTGGGCAGGACGGAGGTCTCCGTGGGGACATCCATCGCAGACCCACCGTCGTTGGAGTCTTCATACTCTGGGACTTCAGCATTCACAAACTCCTCCGCCTGGTCTGCGGTGGGGATCAGCGAGGGATCCGACCAGTAGTCCGAGGTCTCGCTGGTGTTCGTGGCGACGGTCGTGCTGTTGGCGGAGCTGGAGGTGACCTGAACAGCTTCTGGCAAGGCCTCCTGTGTGGCAGCCTCCGCGCCTTCTCGCTCTTCCTGCTCCTCCATCATAGGGATGTCCCGTGTCCGTCGGGAAGACGCTCGGTCCTCCTGGACCCCTGCAGATGGGACGTCTCCCATCTCACCTGGTGCTGCTCGCTGGCTCAGGTTGACCATCTTGTGGGTCATGTTGATGGGTGGGTTTGGCACTGCGGACGGACAGACACAGGGTGAGAATTTCTCAACGATCTCGTCCTTTTTGGAGACAAACCAACCAGCGGTTTCTCCTCAAATTCAAAAGGCATCATGAAGGTTCTCACACGCAATAAACCACAAACACCATGTTCTCTGCCGGAAAGTAGGTGCTCCTGAAGGAGACACATCTTCTGAAATTCACACACAGCCTTCAAGACATCTAGCAGCCTGGATCCATACAGGTTCTCCAACAATATCTTCTTCAGTGACTGATGATGAGGATGATCTCTGAGAAGGATCTTTGTGATCTACTTTGTATTAGTTCAGCTTTTATTTCCAGGCAGGAGCTTCATTCAGGTGAGACAGAGGTCCAGAGGAGAGGGAAGATGAAGTAAGATGATGAAGGGAAAACAGCGACATGTATTTGGAACAGAAAGATCTTCTCTTCCATGGAAGGAGTGGACCTCTGTTCAGGAGAAAAGTCTTTGCCAAGAAGGACAAATCTTGCAGATGTGGACCACAAAGTGTGACCTGCAGCCCCAGTGACCTCCTACTGGGGGACATCAGAGGTACTTTGGAATGATCCGGACATGATGGAATATCAGATCTTTATGGACAAGAAAAAGAGAAATTCTGCACAAATTCAAAGAATCAGGCCAGAACTTAGAAAGGATCCCGTCCACTTTCTCCAGGGGCACCATGGAGAACAGCTGCACAGACCACAACAGAAAAGCTGTGCAGAGCATCGTGAGCACAGCTGGAAGGCTCGCTGGTACCCCCCTACCCTTCCTGAAAGACATTCACATCCCCCGCCTCCATCGTGAGCACCGCCAGGCACCCCGCACACCGTCTGCCCAGCCTCCTGCCCTCAGGGAGAAGGTACCGGAGCCTCCAGCCCACTCCACCACACTCGCCGGCAGCTTCATTCACCAAGCTGAGGATGCTGAACTCTCTCCCACTCCCTCAACTCTGCCCCGCCCCACCCCCCTAAATACCGGACTCTGACAATATTTTGCACGACTGCTATTTCTGCACGGTTATGGTAAACCCATCATGCTGCTGTTGTATGTTTACTGTTTAATGTGTTCTTTATTAGTATTATTATTTTGTTATTTCATGTAACCGTGGGACAGTGAAACCTTCTCAACTCCTCTGCATGTCTGGTACAGGTCAAGGCATTGACAACAAAGCTTCCTTTGATTGCTGCTGCGCTAACAGGAACTGGACCCACAGTTGAGCGACAGGACGGCGTACCTGTCCTGTGTAGCAGAGGCGTGTGTGTGACGCCACTGTGCGTCATCATGGCGGTCTGGAACGCCGTGGCCTCGGAGATCAGCTGGAAGGTGATGTTGCTGTAACAAGTCCCTGGTAACCAGTGCTTGAACACGGTCCGGCCCTGGTAGAAATCTGGAACAACCATGGGAGACAGAAGTGGGCTCAGGTGGGCTTCGGGTGGGACTTCGGTGCCTTATGGACACTGCATTAGCAGCATAGCAATGATCCAAGTCCTGATCAGGAACCTTAATCGAATCAGTTGAAAAGGTGAAGGGTGGGTGCTGACCTGCTTCTACCTGGAGGTTCATTCAGTGATAACATCTAGAAGATCATGTTCAGCGAGACCTTCAACCATTTCTGATCTTTTACTATCAAATCAGCGATGAAGATGGAAGCATCTCTCCACCGATCACCTTGTCTCATCCAGATGTTTTTCCGACACACAACACTGAAAATTTAAAAGCCTGGTTGCTGTTGGTATCGAGCTTTTGACTAAGGAAATGCCACTGGACTCTGAGCTCCACAGGCAGCGACACCTGGGGAATTGTGTACAACAGATGTTCCTTCCACCAGAACCGTTAGCCCTTCAGGTAATATCTTGACAACTCGCCTGGTGAAGAAGAAGACAAAGGCAAAATGAAGCTGCAACCTTTTGTATCCTGGTTCTAGTGACCAAGCCTGCTGACCAATCAGACGCCTGCAATGATCATGTGACCTGCTCTCTGAGAACCTGGAAGGACCTGGAAGTCTCAACTTCTGATGGCATCAACGTTAAGAAGTCTGTCGGACCAAACGGTGCTGCCGCCCTGACGGGGAGCTCGTAGAAGTACCTTTGTAGAGCATCCAGCGTCTCTGCCTCCCCTCCACGAAACTGATGTTGACTCTGCTGAAGACGTTTCCCGCTGGAGACTCCAGGTGGAATAGCACTCCGTTCTCTGGAGACTCCTTGTAGTCTGAGATCTGAGCGCTGCTCACAGGAAGAGGCTCTAAGGAGAAGAAAATCTGAGGTCACCATCAGCAGCCAGACCTCCAACTCTCTGGTGTTGAAGATGACAAATTAAATGAAGGAATGATGGAACATCAGCTTGTAATCAGAGGGTTTGCAAGTCTGAAGGGTTTGCTCGCAGCCGAATGGGAACTCATTTTAAGTGCTGGGGTTGAACACTGTGTGGAGTGCTGAAGGTCCTGGTTCTGGTGAGTCCCCTTACTGGTCAGGATGGACACGGTCCTCACGGGTTTGGACCAGAACGGGCCCCGCTGGAGAAGCAAGCCGACACTGTAGCAGAGGCCGTGAAAGGAGGTGTTGAGGAGCAGGGGCTCCCTGGAGGCACTGAACTGGACCACGTTGGGTCGAAGTTCTCCAGAGATCTGAGCCGCATACGCCGACACGTTCTCGCGTAGGTCCGAAGCCTCGAGCTTCGCCGTGATCAGGCCCTCTTCGTTCAGATACACCTGGAACGCCAGCACCTGAAAAAGAAAGGCCCTTGGATGAGTGGAGGTTAGGGAGAGACCCGTCTGCTCGGTGTGAGGCCAGGACCTCCGAGAGAGCCTATTCGTCCAAATCGGCAGGGAGATGTCAGTATCCAGAGAACTTTGTCATCTCCTCTGAAAGGTCTTTCAGCTTCAAAGTAAATAAAGTCACTTTTCTGTCAACCAACGTTCTAAAGGCGTGTGAGAACTTGGATTGTCAAACATCTGATGGACCTTTGCCACTGATGGTTGATGATTCACGAGCTCTTAAGAACTCTGAGGACTTCTCTGCTTATTTTGCAGATGAGTCACCTCCTATCATAATTGTCTTCTTGTTTCCTGGAACGTCAGAGATGAGAAAACGCTTCAGCGTATTTCAGGTCAAAGATGAAGATGTTGGAGGAAACTGGGAGAAGAAGAGACGACTCTCATTCACTCCTTTGAGGGCTGCTCTGCTGTTTCCATGGCAAAAGAGACCAGAGGAGATGCTCGTTATGTTGGTCTAATTCCAGGGTTACCATGGAGACAATGGAGCACAGAGAGCTACTAGGCAACGGACACTGAATGCTAATGATAGCCTGTTAGCCTGGACTGAGTCAGGGAAATGATGAAGCGTAGAATGTGCGAGGAGGCTCGGAAGTTCACTGCTCACATTTATACCCCTCTAACATAGGAGATAGGTCGAGCCCTCGACTTCCTGACAGAACCAAAGAACTTCCTCAGACCATCACACACCTTCACTTGTTGGGCGCAGCCGCTGGGGAGCAGTTTGGGCTTCTGTGTTCCCCAACGGCACTTTGGCAGGTGAGCAGGAGCTTGGAATTCCAACCGGGAACATTTGGTTCCAAGACAACTGCTCTACCACCTGAGACACCTGGAAGGAGGGATGGATGATGGGAGGGAGGGATAAGTGAGGGACGGGTAGACAGACATGGGGATTAGATGGATGGATGATGAAAGCGTGGCTGTCAGGATGATGGAATGGAGGGATGTGTGATGGCTGTTGCTCCAGTTTCCTTCTGTCTCAGTTTCCATGATGGCAGTCTCCGCTGTCCCATAGGATCAATAGAAACAAATGACAAACCTGTTTCCCTTTTTTGCATCATTGAAACAGGAAATGTTGATGTTTGTTTGTTTGTTTGTTTGTTTGTTTGTTTGTTTGTGTCTCAGAAATTATTCTTCTTCTTTTCCTTTTGGCTTTTCCCTTTCAGGGGTCGCCACAGCGAATCAACCTCCTCCATCTAACCCTATACTCTGTATCCTCCTCTCTCACACCAACTACCTTCATATCTTCTCTCACTACCTCCATAAATCTTCTCTTGGGTCTTACTCTAGACCCCCTGTCTGGCATCTCCCATTCCAGCATCCGTCTACCAATATAGTCCCTATCCTCCTCTGTACATGACCGAACCATCTCAGTCTGGCTTCTCTGACCTTCTCTCCAAAACATCTAACATGAGCTGTCCCCCTGATGGACTAATTTCTGATCCTATCCCTCCTCGTCACTCCTAAAGAGAACCTCAACATCTTCATCTTTTCTGCCTCCAACTCTGCCTCCTGTCTTTTGTTCAGTGCCACTGTCTCCATACCATACAGCATCGCTGGTCTCAAGCTGTTTTGTAAACCTTTCCTTTCATTCCAGATGAAATTCTTCAATCACAAAGAACCCCTGAAACTTTTCTCCACCCATTCCAACCTGCTTGTACCTGTTTCTCAACCTCTTTTCCACGCTCTTCGTTGCTCTGGACCGTTGACCCTAAGTACCTGAAATCCTCCAAGTTCTTGATCTCCACTCCCTGCACCTTCATTCCTCTCCTTTCTAGAGCAAACCTCCACCTGTCAAGATTTTCCTCAACCTGTTCCCTGCTCTCTCTATAGATCACAACATCATCTGCAAACATCATGGTCCATGGAGATTCCTATCTAACCTCATCTGTCAGCCTGTCCATCACCACTGCAAACAAGAAGGGGTTCAGAGCTGATCCCTGATGGAGTCCCATCCCCACCTTGAATTTCTCAGTTTCACCTCCAGCACACTTCACCACTTTCTCACAACCAGCATACATGTCCTTGACCAGTCCGACATACTTCTCTGTTACTCCAGACTTCCTCATACAATACCAGAGTTCTTCTCTCGGCATCCTGTC
>CAAKHD010003624.1:31493-41493 GCA_901007705.1 Fistularia tabacaria
CATCCCCACCTTGAATTTCTCAGTTTCACCTCCAGCACACTTCACCACTTTCTCACAACCAGCATACATGTCCTTGACCAGTCCGACATACTTCTCTGTTACTCCAGACTTCCTCATACAATACCAGAGTTCTTCTCTCGGCATCCTGTCGAATGCTTTTTCGAGGGTCTACAAAAGCACAATGTAGCTCCCTCTGACCTTCTCTGTACTTCTCTATTAGCATTCTCAAAGCGAATATTGCATCTGTGGTACTCTTTCTAGGCATGAAGCCATACTGCTGCTCACAAATACAGACTTCTGCTCTCAGTCTAGTTTCCACTACTCAGAAATGTTTTTCATTTTATTTCAGAATCAACGTTCCAGATACTTTTCCAATTCCTGATCACGTGACTGCTGGACTGGTTTCTATCCTTTGTGGAGGGTCAGCGGACCTGACCTCCTTCGCCTTCAGGGGAAGAGCCAGAAAGTATTTCTGCAAAGCAAGTAATAGGATACCAGGCAACAAATATGAGCACAAACCCCTTGCTGAGTATTCCTTCACCTTCATACCACCGTTCTTTCAGAAAACTAAACGTTAATATCTGAACGTTGACCTTTCACAGGAAAAAAAACAATCATCTCGCAGCTTCTCTGAACCAGCAGCTTGTTTGTTTTTTACAGAGGAAGATGATGGTAACGAAGGCAAAGCTGCTTCACCACTGCTGGTCGGGATTGAACCTTCAGTGTCCCAGAAAATGACCAAAGTGTAAGTCATGAGGATTCAGTGAATAACCTCTCATTTGTACTTTGAGCACAAACGTATGTGAGACGGGGATGAAGAGGTAGATGTTTCAACTGGGTTATCAGGGAGGGTTAATCCAGGGTGTGAAGAACAGGAAGAACCTGCAGATACGATGGCTGTGATCTGATGAGGTCTTCCTGCTGAGCCTCACAGACGAGCGCCAGTGTGGCTTCGCTTAGCACAAAGAAACAGTTAGTCTGGCCACGAACAGACCCACCTCAGCCGACATCTGCTTTGTCAAGGCACCTATCTGTAGCATTAGCATGGAGGCTAACTGTCAAGATGTGTTCTCCATCAGAGCGAGGTTAACAAGCCGAGCTACGTATATGGCATTTAAAGATGAAACAGAGTCTTTCCTGCTAACTTGATCAGAAAAAAATAATCAGATTCCTGATGTTACAGCTCTCTGAAGAGTCTGGACCTCAACCGGTCACCAGGGTGTCATTCGAGATGTTGTCTATCTTCTGTCCCAGTGAGTCCCTCGGCCTCTTTCAGATAATGAAGAACAACTCCTTGGTGCATCTGTGCTTGAGAATCTCCGGCTGCTTCAGTGCTGTCGAGCGCATACAAAGGTGTTATTACACAACCAACATGCAGACCAGCAGTCTGGAACTGAAGGCCCAGAGCAAAGATCACGTCGACATAAAGTTTGGATGGAATCACCGCAGCAGGGCTGATCGTTCCATGGCCGACAGGCTTCCCTGCACTGAAAAATCCAGCAGCTCCTCAAACATCTCCATGAGACATGAAGAACCCGGTCATTAATACCAAACCTCTCTATCAGTTACACCCTTTCCTTCACTGACCCTGTCGAAGAACAACAGGCAGATGGTCAGAGGAGATCTGGGCCACCTGGGAGACCCTTGTGGAACCTGCATCCATGCAGATCCGACCAGGCTGAAGCTGCAGCCCAATGACCCACTTTTTCAGAGAACCGACCTGCAGCGCACACCCCACACACGCACTCACATATGCGCATGCACACACGGATGTGCAGACACAAAGACACGCGCGCGCGCGCACACACACACACACACACACACACACACACAGCTGTAATTCAAGCCGAACAAAGAGCTCTAGCACCAGACCGGCGCTCCGCGAGCAGCGTCTCCTTACCGGGGAGCAGCAGAGCAGGCAGACGGCGAGCAGCAGCGGGGGGGTCATGGTGCGTCTCCGGCTGCTGCGCATCCACACAATGGCGGCTTTCTGCGGCATGGCGCCGCGACGGTTCCGTTCTCGCACGGATTCCCCTCAAAGGATTATCTCCTTCTCCATCTCCATAGCTAACTTCATCACGACGCTCATCATAGTCATCCTCGGGAACCAGACCCCTCGTGAGTCAGCGGCAGCAGTCCGGGCTCCGGCGTCCATGCCACGGCCTATAGACGAGCAGGAGGTCGGTGTCGGTCAGCCAAGATGAAGCTGCTGCTGCTCGGCGTCGCCCCGCCCCGGCCGCCCCGCCCCGCCCCGAGCCGAGCCGAGCCGAGCCGAGCCGAGCCGAGCCGAGTCGAGTCGAGTCGAGGCGAGGCGAGGCGAGCGCCGGAGGCTGCGAGAGACCCTCCTCCATAATCATCCTCATCAGTCTCCTCTGCGTTGTCGTCATCGTCATCCTCTTCTTCGTCTTTTACCTCATCAGGTCTCCTCAGAGAACCCTCCTCCTCCATCTGACCCTATTCTCTGGATCCTCCTCTCTCACACCAACTCACTTCATTTCCTCTTTCACGACATCCATAAATCTTCTCTTTGGTCTTCCTCTAGAGGTCCTGCCTGGCTGCTCCATCCCCAGCATCCTTTGACCAGTACATACACGGTTCTCAGTGTCTCAAGGTTCTCAGTCCTCCAGGTCATGGTGAATTCTTGTGGAATTCTTGTCGTGGCAACTGGAACCTTGGCAGTTCTATCCGGAAACTCCCCACAGGTCATTAGAACTGGAGAAGCCTCTGGGATGAGGGGTGAAACGTCTTCAAGGGAAGAAATTCAAGTCCAGTTACCCCGACGAGAAGATTTAGACAAGAACTCCTCTGTACATGTACCATCTCAGTCTGGCTTCTCTGACCTTCTCTCCAAAACATCTAGCATGTGCCGTCCCTCTGATGGACTTATTTCTGATCCTCTTCATCCTGGTCACTCTCAAAGAGAACCTCAGCATCTTCATCTTTGCCACTTCCAGCTCTGTGTCCTGTCTTCTCTTCAATGCCAGTGTCTCCAAAACACAGAGCATTGTTGGTCTCACCACTGTCCCCTCCACCCTTCCTTTGCTTCGGCATAATATTCTTCAATCCCACTGTAGTCCTGACACTACCCCTTATTCTCCACAGCATCTTCATGATTGCACTTCCCTCCTGCTCATCTTCCCCATCTTGCTCTTTGTCTTCTTCCTCCTCGGAACTCACACCCTCCTCATCGTTGTTACTGCTAGAAGGAGAAAGGTTTCAATGACGAAACAGAATGAGTTAAAACAAGAAGGATCTAGAATTAAATGGTAATAATTGAATGATAATAATCTCTGGGATCCAGAATAATCCAAATATCTGTAGAATACAAAGACAGTCAGTGAGGTAAGTGTAATGAAATGTCATGAAATATAGTAATGTCAATCTAAGCACGCCTGTAAACAACACGGCAGAAAGCTGCAACTGAAGAGTTTGGTCTGGTTTAGTCTGGTTAAGTTTGGTTTAGTTTGGTTTGGTTTAATTTGATTTGCCTTAGTCTGGTGTGGTCTAGTTTAGTCTGGTCTGGTTTTGTCTAGTGTGGTTTGCTTTGGTTTGGTTTGGTCTTGTCTGGTTCCTCTCCCCGGGGTGCAGCAGTATGTCTATCATTTATTCATCACTGCCTATCTGGTTTGACTGTGGACAGCCAAATCAGGGTTTCAGGGACAGGGAAACACCGTAGCACGACAATAAACACTTTGAATCTTGAATCCAGATGATTATTTCAGTGTAAAATGTTTTCCATTCGGTTCAAACGTCCAAATGTCTCACTTCAACATTTATTGATGGTTTTTCCTTTCTGACAGAATTTCAATGACTTGCTGGAGTTTTCTGTTTCTTTCCCTTGATTTATTTTTAGGGCCTGAATTTCTGTTTGTTGAGTCTATCTGTCCATCTGTCTGTCTGCCTGTCTATTTATTGGTCAGTTTTCCCTCTATTTAGTTTAAGAGGGAAGTTTCCCCTTTTTTAAATGTTGCTTTTGAATGGATTAGTCGGTCCGATGTTGTGACTGGCGCGGTACGGTTGCGATACTTTGGAAAAGTTGCCCAGATGTGTGAGTGAGAGACTACGCTTGTCTGTCTGTTTATTTTCTGTTTATGTGCCCCTGCGATGGACGGGCGACTGGTCCGGGTGAAGCCGCCTCTCGGCCAATGACAACAGGGCTTGGCTCCAGTGGCTCTCGACCATGACTGCAGGATAGGTGGTAGATAATGGGTGGATGGATGTTGTGAATGTTCATGAATAGTTTACATCCCATGATAAGATGCTGTATGTTATTGCAGTGTTTTCTGTGAGACAGGATTTATTCGCGGACCATGAGCTTCAGCGTTTGTTCCACAACCCTCCTTCAGCGGGTGAAGTCCACATGTAAGTGACCTTCTAGCGTGGAGTTCTCCTCCAGCAAGTATGATTTCAGAGATCTCTGGGCTCCATGTGAGATGTTCTCCAGACAGACAGATTTCCAGAGCAGCAGCGGGCACGGACACAGATCGGCTTCTTATTGCAGGCTGGTCTTCTAGTTCACTAGAAAAACTTTCGCAGATCAAACCAGGAACCTGATGTGTTTGGTGTTTTTGTTCCACGGAGTGTTGAAACTCAGCAGCCCTCAAAGCTGGTTCCGGATGACTCTGTCCGCATCATTAGAGTGGTCGTCTTTAGAACCGAACTTTCCTGGTTCCATTCCCGGTTCCCCCAAGCCTGTCGAAGTATTGTTGAGCAAGACAGTGAACCTCTGACTGCTCCCCTGGCACTTTTTCTTAGCTGCCTTCTGCTCATGGTGCAACCAGCGGTGGTCAAATTTCGCTGATGTTGTGCTCTATGTAGAACTTGATGTGACAACAAAGGCATTTCTTCTTTCTTCTCACTGGAAGTGTGAGGAGCATCAGGGGAGAGTTGCATAAAAAAGATAAATGTCTGCAGCTCCACTTTTTAAATGGTACATTATTTACTCACCACTATACTAACACGTCAGTGTGTGTGTACAATACATGAGCTCACTCACTCACTCACTCACTCACTCAGGATGCTGGGGTTCCGTCGGCCAGTCTTCCCACCACATGCTACAAAATGTTAAAAGTAGTTGATGTAAAGCAGCTCTATCTTATCTAATTTATGTTAAGATGGATGTCTGATCGGGATCCTGTGAATTCCAGAGCTCCAGGCTGATCCATAAATTTTTGCCATGGTTCTGACAGAGGTGCTGATGAAGCTGAGGGAACTTTGGATAGTTTGTTTGGAGCTCGAAGAAGAGTCCTGGGCCGTTCAGCCTAACATGATGGTTCACGCTTGTCTGTCAGGAGGTCTTGGTCACGACATCGGTTGCTATCAGCTTGTCAGCCAATCAAAGGCTGGAAGGGCGGAGCCTCCATGTGACTCCATCGATCAGAGCCAGATCGAAGGATGCCAGTTAACTGAACTCAAGACGAGCTGCGCCGAGGAACAGAGACGCTCGTGGAGGAACTTAGGTCTTTGCTGGTTGGATGCAGAATTGGACAAAGTTGAAAGAATTACGGAACTCGTAAAAATGGTGGCCAGCCCCCAAGCCCCCCTTTTGTGGCATCCATACTTATGTATTGCATGAGTTTTGTTTCTGTGTATAGATATAAAGCTCTGAGTATATAATCTTGGGTGGGACCTTGAAACCAATGAAACCTGTCTGCTGTTCTTCATCAGAACCTGAGTTCTTCCCTGCATCTGGTCAGGATGGAGGTGAACAGTCTGCAGTCTACGTTCAACTTCCTTTGGAAAAGTTTAACAATGGCCTCTTACCAGTTTGGGGGTGTAGTTTAGGGGTGTTTTTCAGAAACCAGTTCCTCCTTCTCTTCTTTAATCTCTTCTTCTCACCCTGCTGTGTCAACATCAGTCTGATGGATTGTTTATAATCAGTGGACCAATCACATTCTTCAGTTCCTCTATAGTTATCTGAGCCATTGGGTGTCTGTCCTGTGCTTTATCAAACATTGGAGGTCAGACGACTCCAGTCATCTTCTCTTTGACTTCATTTCCCACCAGATGTTTAGAAAGGAGTATTTTATAAATTATTTTAAAAAGTGAATTTTAATGCGTTTATTTTATTTACTTAATTTAAGTTCTTCTAATTTGAATCATTGTATTTTTGCCACCCTCATTTTGAGTTTCCATACCAGTGTCCTCACAGGGTTGGACTCCCCATCATGCCTTTGTCTGGAGAACTTCCAGGCTATTTTTCTAATTTTCAGGGAAATTCATTGGTGCAATTTTAATTTCCTTGAAAAAAAAACCAAACATGTACATCCACTGCCAAGTTAGGGATCTGGATCAAAAAGAATCAGCTGAATAAAGTTCAGTTCTTGACTAGTTTTTTTTTTGTCCAGTTCCTTCAGTCTATTTTGTAGATCATCTATTTTTCATTCGTCATATATTAGTCTTACAACATTATGGCTAATTCCCCCTTGTTATGATGATGATTCTGCTGATTGTCAGCACCTTTTTTCCTCTCCTCAGTCTCTCAATTAAGTTCACTCATTCTCCAATCAGTGGCGTATGTGTAACTGTATATATATATATATATATATATATATATATATATATATATATACATTAATGCTGAGCATTTAATAGCTGCCCTTTGTAATTGCTTTATCTCAGACTCCATGTCTGCTCTTTATTTCTGATGACATGCCATGTTCCCCGTGTTCGTTGCCATGACTTGTGACTGTTTCCGCTTTGTGGAGACTGTCCTATGTTCACAATTAAAACCTGTCAAGTTCCTCCCCAGCCCCCTGTCAGGTGGGTTGGGTTTGTCTTCATTGCCCCCATGGGGAAAAGTCTTGACAGAACAAACTAGTCATACAAGAACCTAGCTGACATGTACCTGCTGGTGGTCCAGACTATATATATATATATATATAATGTATGTATGTTGTGCTGAGCCTTTAATGGCTGCCACTTTGTGTTGCTCTGTTCCTGACCCCATGTCTGGGGTGTGTCCATGTTTTCAGTGTTGATTGCCATGCTTCCATGGTTTCCTCCTTGTCGACTGTTGTTTTGGTTGTTCAAGCAGTGGTTCTTTATCATTTCTTTGTAGAAGTGATGCTTGTTAGCTATGCTTTTTTTAATGGAATAAAACCCAAGCTCTTGTATGGTATGCATTTTAAATGTATCTATTTGGGTGCAATGGGCATCTTTTGACATGATCCAGATTATTTTCTTTAGGGGAATGCTGTCAATTTGAGGGGACTCCTGATGGAACACAAAGGCAACCTAAAAGGGAATATCCATGCTTATCGACACTGGGTCTCATGAGGCTAGGGTCGTTGATCTGGACAGCTTGGCCCTGGAGTACAGTTAAAAACTGGTCTCAAAGTATGTCTGGATTAAAAAAAATTTCTTCTGAGGTCATGCAGGTCTTTTTTTTTTTTTTTTTTTCAAAAGAGCAGCTATTGGAAAGGGATCAGCAAATAGTAGTCTTTAGCCTTTTGAGTAAAGGCACTACTCTTGTCCAAGCACGTTCTCAGTCATCCAGGTCCTGGTTTATTCTTGTCAGTCTCTGTGTAGCAACTGGGCTCAATGTCTTGAAGATGTTTGACCGGTTATCCAAGAAACCTTTTCAGTTTGAATGGACTGTGGGAAGTTTTTGGTGTAATTATCTGTGCTGGGGGCTAGTCGGAGTGGCGAGGGCTAATATTTATGGCAGTTATTGTGCAGAAACTAGGCTGGTTGGGGTTGTATCTTTAGGGGGAGCAAAGTTAAAACTTCTGGGGACTTGAGTCTAAATTTGAAGAGGTACATGTATAATTTGACTTGTGTGACACAAACTTCTTGGATCACTCTAACTGAGGTCGTCACTGGGGCGTGGTTTCGATGGATCTTCCCCGGTGATTTGGAGGGTGCACACTCCAAATCACCCCGTAGAAGATTCACCCCTGATACTCGGCCCCATTGACTACCCCTTCAGCCAGTCATAATGATCGAATGAGTTTCTGTCTCACATGATCTGAATCTTAGCTGTACCTATTCAAATTGTAACTCAGGAAATTCCCATGGTTTACACTTTTGGTGTAGGGATTAGCATTAGGTTACGGATGAGGTTAATAAATGACAGTGTCTCAGTAATAGCAGTGTCTGGTGAGTTGTTGTGTAAACCTAACGGTGATAACAAACACTGAACCTCTGGAGCAGTTGCTTGGCTGTACGGCATATAAACTGACTAGCTGTAAGAATTAAAGGCACTGAACTTCTGTATCTTGATCCCTGCTGAAGGCTGTCTGTCTACATGACAGAAAACCTGAGTGAAATGCATTCTATCCTACACACCTTGTTTGATATTACGGGATGTTTGAAGGAACCTAGATATCCCCAGGCACAGGGTGGTTATTCATGCATTTCGGTCTCCCCATGTGACTGACATTTGCCTTTTGGCATTAAAGGCATGACGCTGACCGGTGCTCATTGTCTGAAGCTCCGAGCTGACTGTCCTGTCTGGAGTAGTTCACCCCATGGATCAGATTGTAGATTTTACTTTAAAGGCCTTTGTGTAGTTTAAATACGGATTGACTTAGTGGCTGTAGTTGCAGTTGTTCAAGCAGTGGTCATGGTCCATTCGAGCTGAAAAAGTCTCAAATGAGGTCTTCAAGGGAAGAAACTCAAGCCAAGTTGCAACTAAAAGATTTTGACAAGGATTAACTTAGAAGTGTTAGGGTTAGATTGGAAATGACTTGTCAGTCAAAGGACCTGGTTCTTAGAGTGCAGCACCTGTCGCTTGAACAGGGAGGAAGTGGAACCCAAGAGGCAGTGTAGCAAGCATAGGCAGCCCTTAGACGTAGGGACGTCAGTTGCAGGATGGGTGTGGAGGCTTAGGCTTAGGGAGTGTAGGACATCCAGTGTGGAAAAAGGCATCAGTCCAAGAAAAGATGATTGTTTAGGAAATACATTGGGAAGAGGATGCAATAAGATGTACTACGGCAGTGTTGAAGGCGAAGCAAGGACAGTAGGTGAGCAAGGAGAAAGTACTGAGGAGAAAGTTAAAGCTGAGAGATGTTGTGGGTCATGGAGGCCAATACAACTAGGTTTATCATAGGGTTGGCACTGTGGTCCCATCTTAATGTGCTCCCATCTCCCCGGAACCTCAATCGGTGGTTGGCGAGGATGCTGCCTGCCCATTGTGCTCTGGTATATGCACACTTAATCATATTGTCAGGATGTAAAGTTAATCTTTCCCAGGGGTGGTACACCCGGCATCATAAACGGGTGTTAAAATGTTTGGAAGCAGAATTTGAGAATAAAAAAAGCATCCAGAGGTCAATTCTGTAGTTGTTGGTAGCAAGGCTAGACAAATTAAATTTGTACATGAGGGATAAAAGGTTTGACCGTTTGTTTGGGCACAACTCAGGGCAGCAAAGTGTAGGCGTGGCTTGGGAGTTGGTGGTGGACCTGAATGCGCAGCTAATTGTCCCAGCATTTATAGTTTGTGCCCAGCTGCAGTTGGTTATGTTACTGTTGTCTGGGGTAGAGAGGATGGTCCCCTGGGAGGATTGAGTTGAGGAGGCTTATGAGCGTAAGAGTTCAGTATGCCGAGATGGCAGCAGATGTCGACCAGCCAGGTTGTAGGGCCTGTAGAGGCGGGTTGCTGTGGTTTTGTGACAGTCTGTCATTGCCCTACTATCTGAGATGAGGATTCGTGGTCAGAGCCTGAAACTTGCAGTCAGGAACACATCTCTGGCAGCTGAACGAGCAAGTGAGTGGTTGTGGTTGAGGAGGAAGCATGGTAGCTGGGAGGTAGCAAAGGTATGGTTGTCTGCTTGGAGATCGGCTATGTGGCATGGGGGGGGGTTTCCAGGATGCTGGATATGTACGTTAAGCCTTCTTGAGGTGTTGTCGGCCGAATTCAACGAAACCTCGTTGGAGGAAGGTATCAACTTGAAAACCCCAATGACCTACTGCAGATTGCTGTTGGTTAGGGTAGGTAGTTGGTGATGGTTTGTTGGGTTGCTTGCTTATTGTTGTAGTGCTTCTGTACAATCTGAGT
>CAAKHD010003624.1:43344-58890 GCA_901007705.1 Fistularia tabacaria
CCAGCGCTTTTCCCGGGGGCAAAGCCCTTCCTAAGGGGGGGGGGGGGCCCAAAACCCCCCCCCCCCCCCCCCCCCAGCCCAGCTGAGGTACCCCTTATTCGGACACAGACATCTGGGACCTGGGCTGGGAGCTCTAAAGCTGGGCATGTGAATGACAGGAGGTTTCATGGTGGTGTGGTGTGTGTGTTTGTGTGTGTCAGCCAACCAGCTCCCCCAGCCGTGCAGAGGTGCACCTTCTTCGGACACAGTTCCCTGAGACCTGGGCCTGGAGCTCCAGAGCTCCTCCTGTCTGTCAGACCCCCATGCCTGCAGGCAGGTCGTGTTTAATGCTGTCATAATATGAACAGTCTGGTATCCATTGGGGGTCAATAGTTGACCATACCCAGGAAAGACATCATTCCTTTTGCTGTGTGAGGCTTTTGGCATGACGTAATGCCTGTTACACGCTCAGGTTGCAGAGATCTGGTCCCATGTGATAGTATGAATCCCAGTATGAATACTTCACTTCTGGCTGGCACCATTGTAGCTTGTTCAAGCTAGCTTTAAGTACCAAATCTGCTAGGTGGCGTAAGAGAGCAGTTGATGCTTCTTCACACACAGGTTTCGAGTCCGCTGCTACCAGAAGATCGTCAACATATTGAATACGTGTGGCTCCCCCTTTGGTTCATAATTAGATCATACCTGTTGTACCAGCATGCTGAATGCTGCAGGGCTATCAATGTAGCCTTGTAGAGGTCTAGTCCATGTGTATTGTTGATTCTTAAACATGAATGCGAATATTGGTTGTGTGTCTGGGTGAACTGGTACAGAGAAAAAGGCTGAGCATAAATCAATGACTGTGAAACATGTTGCTGATGCTGGAATTGCAGTGAGAATTGATGGCACATCTGGCACCAATGGTGGCAAAGGAATTCCCTTTTGATTGATTTTTTTAAGGTCTTTTGTAACTCTCCGGACTCCTGCTATGCCCAGTTTGGGAACTGGGTTTACCGGAGTATTCTAAGGGGATGTGGTAGAAATAATAATGCCTTGCTCTAAAAGGGCAATAATGATTGCCATCCTTCTTCCTATTCCTCTGTCAAAGGATATTGTTTTATGTATGATGGATTGTGTGATTTCATTGTCGCTTGATATGGGGTACAGTCTATTTTTCCCGTGTCATTTCCTGATGTTGCCCATACCTTGTCATCTATTTCATGTTCTGGAAGATCTGTCCTTTGTACGCAGACTGTAATTGGAGGTGAAATAGGAATTTTGGTACATTGTTTGGTCAGGTCGGTAGGTACGTCAGAATTGTATGCTAAAATTAATGACTCCTCTAGTCCATGTGCCACTATCATGTTGTTGAACAGTATAAGCTGAGTGATGTGATATGTACCCTCTTCTGATGCCTGTGGAAATGGATTTGCACTTCCTGTCTGCATAGAGTTCTGCGAGAAGACCTGGAAAGTAGGCGGTTTAACCTTTCCGGATCCATATTTGAGAGCCTACTATCTGTTGTGGTAGAGATATCACATTGCGTGTGAAACAGGGTAATATCAACCATTTCTGGTCTAGCCGGACAGCATATTTCCATCACTTCAGTGAAATCTAGCTTCATTTTCATTTTCTGGATTAGACCTCTTCCGAGCGAGTTTACTGCAGAGTTTGGCAACACTATGAATTTATGTTTGTCCTTTCCTTCGCTAGACCATGTGATGTCCGATGGAGGAGTATAATAACATTTTACTGGTGTCCCATTAATCCTAACAGTGTTAACATAAGCTGAGGAGACTTTACCTCTGTAGGCTTTAGCTGATATGAATGATTGAGTAGCTCCTGAATCCACTAAGAATTTCATTTTATAACCATCTACTATCATATCGGTCTCCCATTTTGTTTGTAGAGCGTTTATTCTGCTGATGCTTTCTGAAGGGGGGGGGGGGTTGAGATAGTGCAGTGTGTTTGCAGAATACGCAGAAAGGGACGGTTGAGGAGGATTCACCATTGCTGGATCGAGATCATCTTCTCCCTTGAAATTCACCATCATTTGAACATTTTTGACTTGGGATTTTTTTTGGCAAAAATTCCCACTGAGGCTTTGTTTCCAAGCCATCTACAGAAGTTCTCAATAGACATTGTGCATAAATCCTTTGGAGCTAACATCTTGACCAGTTGTTTGCATTCTGGTATCATATTCAACATGCATGTGGTTATAAATAACTGATATAACTCCGATGGCAAACCTGCCTCACTTTCCCATATTTGTCTGAATCTGCACTAATACTTCTACTGCCTCGCCAGATTTCTGTGTACATGCGTGTATCGCAGAGAGATCCTGTGAGTCTCTTTACAGTTTCATGAGAAAATCATTGAGATTCCCAAAAAAGCTCTGAAGATCACGTGGTTCGTTCCACACATAATCTGCTGCTGCTGCAGTAACATTACGAGGGTTGAGCATCTGAATTTCTGCTATTAATTCTGATTCAGGAATGTGTGGAAGCATTTTTGTCAAAATCATTCTGAAATCTGGTCCTCCCAACTGCAAGTAGCGTCTTGCTTTTTGGAAGAAGTCAACAAATTTAGATTGGGTTGGGTGTCTCCCTGCCTTAGGACATTGTGAAATCAGGTTCATTATGAGATTGAAATCTGGCGGTTTCAGCATGACATTTTCCCCAACCAACAAAAATGGAACTGCCTGTGTGTCTGTTTCTCGAGCACTATCCGCTTCCTGCATTTCTACTTCCACTTTTTCCTTCAAAAGTGATTCCACTTTCTTTTTAAGTGCAACCAGGGGCTTTGGTAGAGGTGTTCTAGATCTATGGAGTTCTCGGAAAACATCTTCATGATCATTACACATCAAAAGGTGTTCTTTCAGCGTTTCAGCTGTAGTTTTCCCCGTTAAACTCTCCAACAATTCAGCCTCCTGTTCCCTATGCCATCTGCCGGCTCTCTTGTCATCTGACAACTTTGCTACTGTTATGCCGGTTTTCTGCTCTGACTCATCCGTCTCATTCTCTGCATCTGGATGGAGTTTCTCTGGCCACGGCTGCCCTCCTCTGCTCATGATAGTTGCACAAATTTCCTCATCCGTCTCACCATCGTTCTCACTTACTGTGGCCTTTCTGATTGCTGGGGCTAATATAGAACCCTTATTCTGCTCATATACTCTTGCACATTTCCTCCACGCCCTTTCACATTCCATCATGTACCCATAATTCAATTTTTTACATCCCTTTTTGGTCTTTTTGTTTGGGATCATTTTCAACTGATTCATGTGATGATCTGTGCATGATCCCTTGAGGGGGGAATGGGCTGATCCATTCTCCTTCATTTCTCATAGTCTGTTGATTGCACAATTTACAAAATGGGTCGGTATGATACGATCAACATATTGTTTTGGAGTTTCACCATAAAGAGGCACAGGTGAAATTATGACTCCCTCTGATTTATATGCATTTTTTGGAACATCAGTCGATGTTTTGTAAAAGATTGGTTTGTCAAATATGTTTCTGGTTTTGCTTTTTCCCTGTACCATGGTTATCGGCCTTTTTGGATTAGGAAAGATACTAAGTACTCATCCACCACCTGGAGCAACTTCTCCAAGGAGCAACTTCTCCTTCTTAGCAGATCCTCGACTGCCGATAACTACGGTAGGCAACACACTCCTAAAACTGTTTCGTGGCAGCTTCCACTGAACCAGCCATTCCTAGGCAAAGCCTAATTTTCCCAATATAGTGCAGACATCACCAAGCCAGGTTACACATTGATCCTATCCATGTAGAATGAGATGCAATGCTTACCTTAGCGTTGATGATCCCACTTCTGACACCAAACTGTTAAGTACAGTCTTGAGGCGAGGTAGTTGTGGTGATCCCTGGGAACCTCGGTTGGTACTCCTCGTCCTCCCAGTCCAAGGCCAGGGTCCGGATCTCCTAGCTGATGGTGGAGGAGCCCTATTGTATCAGAGGTGAGTTCGTATACAGGGAGTGGAGAGAGAGAGAACTCCGATTTATTGGTTATAATGAGCGCCCTTTATACGAGAAGTGAACAATAGATACATTGAGAAGTACAGACTACACTTCCATAAGAGATGTTATGCAAATAAGGAAAGGAATGTGGAACGGCACCCATCTTCAAGACCAGTGTCAGGGGTCACACTTTTATCCACCAGAGGGAGCTCACACTTTGTCTTGCTTCATGAGACATTGATTTTACACATTGTTCACAAATGCTATTAAACATTGCTCAGACAGGTGTTGAACGACACACTTCACTTTAACTGTTTCTCTCATGATACATTGTTCTTACATGTTGACCATGTTCACACATGTCGATAAACATTGTTCAGACAGGTGTCAAATGATTGTGGCGGTGGGTAGTTGTCAATCAGACACCCTCCCCAGAATAAGTGAGTTGCCCCTCATTCGCACAAAGACCTCTGGGACCTGCGACTGGAGCTCCAGAGCTGGAGGAGTCTGACTGACCCCCCCAGGCCCTGCTTAGGTACCCCTCATTCAAACACAGACCCCTGGGACCTGGGCCTGGAGCTCCAGAGCTGGAGGAATCTTTATGGTGGTAGTGGTGGTGGTGGGGGTCTGACTGACCCCACCAGCCCTGCTTAGGTACCCCTCATTTGGACAAAGACCCATGAAACCTGGGGCTGGAGCCCTAGAGCTGGAGGAGTCTGAGGAACATAGCTATCACCATTTCACCCAGCAAGGGTGAACCTTCTTCAGACACAGTTCCCGAAGATTCCCCCAAGATGCATAGAATCACACCCCATTTGAAACATTTCAGCACCAGACACCAGCTCTTAAGAATTCATGTGCTGTTCACCAAAGTGGTCTAAAACCCTCTCACTCGTCAAGATAAACACTTTTTGACAAACAAAGGTGTAACGTGTGAAGTTGAGGCTGGTCTTCAGTCTTTTTGACATATTGCACAGAAGTACTCTCCAATAAACAAATTTCAGCACCAGACACCAGCAACGAATCATTCATGTGTAGTTCATCAAAGTGGTCTAAAACACTTTAACCCGCTGAGTTAAACACTTTTTGACAAACATAGCTATAACTTGTGGAATTCTAGCTGGATTTAAGTCATTTTGATATATATTGCATAGAATCACAACCCATTAAACATATTTCAGCACCAGACACCAGCTCTTAAGCATTCATGTGTTGTTAACCAAAGAGGTCTAAAACGCTCTAACTCGCCGAGAGAAATACTTTTTGACAAACATAGCTATAAACTTTTGAATTTGCAGCTGGAATCAGTCATTTTTACAGATATTGCTAAGAATCACACCCAATTTGACACATTTCAGCACCAGGCAGCTGCTCTTAAGCATTCATGTGCTGTTCACCAAAGTAGTCCAAAACGCTTTGATTTGGTGATAGAAACACCTCTTGTGAAGTTGCTGCTGGATGTTAGTCATTTTGATATATACTGCATTGAAACTCACCCCATTTAACATATTTCAGCACCAGACACCAGCTCTAAAGCATTCATGTGTTGTCCAGCAAAGTGGTCTAAAATACTCGAACCAGTTGATATAAACACTTTTTGACAAACTTAGGTGGAACATGTGAAGTTGAAGCTGGATAAAGTCATTTTTATAGATTTTGCATAGACTCACACCCCATTTGACTCATTTCAGAACCAGGCAGCTGCTCTTAAGCATTCATGTGCTGTTCACAAAAGCGGTCTAAAACGCTCTCACTCGCCAAGATAAACACTTTTTGACAAACATAGGTTTAACATGTAAAGTTGAAGCTGGTCTTCAGTCACTTTGACATATATTGCATAGAATCAAACCCCACAAAACATATTTCAGCACCACAGACCTGCTACTAAGCATTCATGTACTGTTCACCAAAGTGGTCTAAAGCCCTCTGACTCGGTGATATAAACACTTTTTTGACAAACATAGCTATAACTTGTGAAGTTGCAGCTGGGTTTCAGTCATTTTGATATATGTTGCATTGAATCTCACCCCATTTAACATATTTCAGCACCAGACACCGGCTGTTACACATTCATGTGCCTTTCACCATAGTGGTGTTGTTCATCCAAGTGGTCTTAAAAGCTTAAACTCGCCAAGATTATCACTTTTTGACAAACATTACGATAACTTGTGAAGTTTAAGCTGAACGAAACTCATTTTGCCATATATTCCATTCAATCTCACCCCCTTTAACATATTTCAGCACCAGACTCCATATCTCATGCATTCATTTGTTATTTATCAAAGTAGTCTAAAAAGCTAAAACTTGCCAAGATAAACACTTTTCGACAAACATAACTATAACTTGTGAAGTTTTAGCTGGACTTCAGTCATTTTGCCATATATTACATAGAATCACACCTCATTTGAAATGTTTCAGCACCGGACACCGGCTCTTAAGCATTCTTGTGCTGTTCACCAAAGTGGTCTAAAACGTTCTGACTCGGTGAGATAAGCACTTTTTTACAAACATAGCAATTACTTGTGAAGTTGTAGCTGGATTCCAGTCATTTTGACATGGACTGCATAGCATCAGACCAAATTCGACATATTTCAGCACTAGACACCTACGCTTAAGCATTCATGTGTTGTTCATCAAAGTGGTCTCAAAAGCTCAAACTCACCAAAAAAAACACTTTTTGACAACCATAACTATAACTTGTGAAGTTTTGGGCTGGACTTCAGTCATTTTGCATATATTCCAAAGAAAGACACCCCCTTTAACATATTTCAGCACCAGACACCGGCTCCTATGCATTCATGTGTTGTTCACCAATGTGGTCTAAAATGCTCCAACTCGCCAGGAGACATACTTTTTGACAAATATAGGTATTACTTTTGAAGTAGCAGCTTGATTTCAGTCATTTGGATATATATTTCATAGAATCAAACCCCATTAAACATATTTCAGCACTAGACACCAGCTCTTACGCATTCCTGTGTTTTCACCAAAGTGGTCTAAAACACTCTAATCCGCTGAGTTAAACATTTTTTTGAAAAACAGAGCTAGAACTTGTGAAGTTGCAGCTGGATTTCAGTCATTTTAAGATATATTGCAGAGAATCACACCCCATTAAACGTATTTCAGAACCAGACACAAAATGTTAAGCATTCATATGTTGGTCTAAAACATGCTAACTCGACAATATAAACACTTTTTGACAAAGCATAGCGATAACTTTTGAAATTGGAGCAGGATTCAGTCATTTTGCCAGATATTGCATGGAATCACACCCCATTTAACATTTTTCAGCACCGGACACCGGCTCTTAAGCATTCATGTGTTGTTCACCAAAGTGGTCTAAAACCCTCTAACCTGCTGAGTTAAACGCTTTTTGACAAACATAGCTATAACTTGTGGAGTTGCAGCTGGATTTCAGTCCTTTTTTACATACATTGCATAGAATCACACCCCATTAAATATATTTCAAAGCGGACACCTGCTAGTATGCATTTATGTGCTGTTCACCAAAGTGGTTTAAAACGCTCTGACTCAGTGATATAAACACTTTCTGACAAACACAGCTATAACTTGTGAAGTTGCAGCTTGATTTCAGTCATTTTGAAATATATATTATTGAATCTCACCCCAATTAAAATATTTCAGCATCAGACACCTGCGCTTAAGCATTCATGTGCTGTTCACTAAAGTTGTCCAAAACACTCGAACCAGCTAAGTTAAAACCTTTTTGAAAAAAATTGTAACTTTTGAAGTTGAAGCTGGCCTTCAGTCCTTTTGACATATATTTAAGAGAATCACATCCCCTTTGACATATTTCAGCACCAGACACCAGCTCTTATGCATTCATGTGTTTCACCAAACCTGTCTAAAACATGCTAACTCGACAAGATAAACACTTTTTGAGCATTTTGCCATATATTGCATCGTATCACACACCCCCTCCCTGAGCTGCCACCTTATCGTGGTGGAGGGGTTTGCGTGTCCTGATGATCTTGGGAGCTATGTTGTCGGGGGCTTCATGCCCCCAGAAGGATCACCTAAGGCAAACAGGTCCCAGGTGAGGGGCCAGACAAAGCGTGGCTCCGAAGACTTCCATGCTGAGAGACAACTTAGGACCTAGTTTTCCCCAGCCTGGACGCAGGTCACCGGGGCCCCCCCCCAGAGCCAGGCCCGTGAGGTGGGGCTCGATGGTGAGCGCCTGGTCGCGGGGCCTGCACCCATGGGGCTCGGCTGGGCAAAGCCCGAAGGGACAACATGGGACCCCCTTCCCCTGGGCTCACCACCAATACGAAGGGCCAAGGGAGTCGGGTGCCGTGTGAGTTGGGCGGTGGCCGAAGGGGGGGACCTTGGCGGTCCGATCCTCGGCTACAGAAGCTAGCTCTAGGGACATGGAATGCCAGCTCTCTGGCGGGGAAAGAACCCAAGCTGGTGTGCGAGGTTGAGAGATTCCGACTAGATATAGTTGGACTCACCTCGACGCACAGCGTGGGGTCTGGAACCAGGCCTCTCGAGAGGGGCTGGACTCTTTGCTATTCTAGAGTTGCTCCCGGTGAGAGACGCTGAGCAGGAGTGAGCATATTGATTGCCCCCCCGACTCGGGGCCTGCATGTTGGGGTTCAACCCGGTGGACAAGAGGGTAGACTCCCTTCGCCTTCGGGTAGGGGGACGGGTTCTGACTGTTGTTTGTGGCTATACACCCAACTGCAGTTCAGCATACCCACCCTTCTTGGAGTCCTTAGAGGGGCTGCTAGAGAGCGCTCCCTCTGGGGACTCCCTCTTTCTGCTGGGGGACTTAAACGCTCACGTGGGCAACGACAGTGCGACCTGGAAGGGCGTAATTGGGAGGAACGATCCCCCTGATCTGAATCTGAGTGGTGTTTTGTTATTGGACTTCTGTGCTTGTTACGGATTGTCCATAATGAACACCATGTTCAGGCATAAAGGTGTCCATATATGCACTTGGCACCAACGCACCTTAGGCTACAGTTCTTTGATCGACCTTGTGGTCATATCGTCTGACTTACGGCCGCATGTCCAGGACACTCGGGTGAAGAGAGGGACGGAGCTGTCAAGTGATCACCTGGTGGTGAGTTGGCTCCGATGGTGGGGGAAGATGCCGGTCAGACCTGGTAGACCCAAGCGCAATGTGAGGGTCTGCTGGGAACGTCTGTCAGAGTCCCCTGTCAGAGAAAGTTTCAACACCCACCTCCGGCAGAGCTACAACCACGTCCCGAGGGAGGCTGGGGACATTGAGTCCAAATGGGCCATGTTCTGCACTTCCATTGTCGAGGCAGCAGCTCAGAGTTGTGGGCGTAAGGCAGTCGGTGCCTGTTGGGGCGGCAACCCTCGAACCCGCTGGTGGACCCCAGCAGTGAGGGATGCTGTCAAGCTGAAGAAAGAGTCCTATCGGGCCCTTTTGGCCTGCGGGACTCCGGAGGCAACAGACAGGTACCGGCAGGCCAAGCGGCATGCGGCTACAGCGGTCGCCGAAGCAAAAACTTGGGCATGGGAGGAATTTGGAGAGGCCATGGAGAACGACTTCTGGTGGGCCTCGAGGAGATTCTGGTCCACCATCCGGTGTCTCAGGGGGGGGGAGCAGTGCTCCATCAACACTGTATACAGTGGGAGCGGGGCGCTGCTGACCTCAACGCGGGACGTCGTAGATCGGTGGCAGGAATACTTTTCAGGCCTCCACAATCCCATCGAAACACCTTCCAATGAGGAAGCAGAGCCGGGAGACCCTGGGGGGGTCCTCCTACCTCCGGGGCTGAAGTTGCTGAAGTAGTCAAAAAGCTCTTCAGTAGCGGGGCCCCGGGGGTGGATGAGGTCCGCCCTGGGTTCCTCAAGGCTCTGGATGCTGTAGGGCTGTCCTGGTTGACACGCCTCTGCAGCATTGTGTGGACGTCGGGGACAGTGCCGCTGGACTGGCAGACCGGGGTGGTGATCCCACTTTTTAAAAAGGGGGATCGGAGGATGTGCTCCAATTACAGGGGGATCACACTCCTCAACCTCCCTGGCGAAGTCTATTCAGCGGTGCTGGAGAGGAGGGTCCGCCGGGTCGTCGAATCTCGGATCCAGGAGAAGCAGTGCGGTTTTCGTCCTGGTCGTGGAACGGTGGACCAGCTCTATACCCTCAGCACGGTTCTCGAGGGGGCATGGGAGATTGCCCGACCGGTCTACATGTGTTTTGTGGACTTGGAGAAGGCATTCGACCGTGTCCCGCGGGCAGTCCTGTGAGGGGTGCTCCGGGAGTATGGGGTACTGACCCCCATTATACGGGCTGTTCGGTCCCTGTATGCCAGGCTGCCCTTTGTCACCGATTCTGTTCATAATTTTTATGGACAGAATTTCTAGGTGCAGCTAAGGCGTTGAGGGGATGTGGTTTGGTGGCCACAGGATCAAGTCTCGGCTTTTTGCAGACGATCTGGTCCTGTTGGCTCCATTCGGCCATCATCTCCAGCTCTCGCTGGAGCGGTTCGCAGCCGAATGTGAAGCGGCCGGGATGAGGATCAGCACCTCCAAATCCGAGACCATGGTGCTCAACCGGAAATGGGTGGAGTGCCCACTCCGGGTCGGGGAAGAGGTCCTGCCCCAAGTGGAGGAGTTCAAGTATCTTGGGGTCTTGTTCACGAGTGAGGGAAAGATGGAGCAGGAGATCGACAGGTGGATCGGTGCAGCGTCTGCAGTGATGCGGACTCTGTACCGGTCTGTTGTGGTGAAGAGGGAGCTGAGCTGTAAGGCGAAGCTCTCAATTTCCGGTCGATCTACGTTCCTACCCTCACCTATGGTCCCGAACTATGGGTAGTGACCAAAAGAACGAGATTGCGAGTACAAGCAGCCGAAATGAGTTTTCTCCGCAGGGTGACCGGACTCTCTCTTAGAGATAGGGGGAGAAGTTTGGCCCTCCAGGAGGAACTCGGAGTGGAGCCGCTGCTCCTCCGCATAGAGAGGAGTCAGATGAGGTGGCTCGGGCTCTGGTCAGGATGCTTCCTGGACGCCTCCCGCGGGAGGTATTCCGGATATGCCCATCTGGGAAGAGACCACGGTGAAGACCCAGGAAACGCTGGAGAGACGATGTCTCTAGGCTGGCCTGGGAACGCCTAGGGATCCCCCCAGAAGAATTGGACCATGTGGCTGGGGAGAGGGAAGTCTGGGCCTCCCTGCTCCAGCGACTAAGCATTCATGTGCTGTTCACGAAAATGGTCAAAACCGCTCTGACTCGGTGATATAAATTTTTTTTGACAAACACAGCTATAACTTGTTAAGTTGCAGCTTGATTTCAGTCATTTTGACATATATTGCATTGAATCTCACCCCAATTAAAATATTTCAGAACCAGACACTTGCTACTAAGCATTCATGTGTTGTTCAACCAAGTGGTCGAAAACACTCCAACCCGCTGAGTTAAACATTTTTTGACAAACATAGCAATAACTTGTGAAGTTGCAGCTGGGTTTCAGTCATTTTGATATATGTTGCATTGAATCTCACCCCATTTAACATATTTCAGCACGAGACACCAGCTCTTCAATTGTGTTGTTCATCCAAGTGGTCTTAAAAGCTTAAACTTGCCAAGATTAAATCTTTTTGACAAACATGATGATAACTTGTGAAGTTTAAGCTGAACTAAAGTCATTTTGCCATATATTCCATTCAATCTCACCCCCTTTAACCAATTTCAGCACCAGACACCAGCTCCCATGCATTCATTTGTTGTTAATCAAAGTGGTCTAAAAAGCAAAAAATCGCAAGATAAACACTTTTTGTCAAACATAACTATAACTTGTGAAGTTTTAGCTGGACTTCACTCATTTTGCCATGTATTGCATGGAATCACACCCCATTTAACATATTTGAGCAACAGACACTGGCTCTTAAGCATTCATGTGTTGTTCACCAAAGTGGTCTAAAACACTCTAACCCACTGAGTTAAAGACTTTTTGACAAACATAGCTATAACTTGTGAAGTTGAAGCTGGATTTCAGTCATTTTGACATAGCTCTCATAGAATCTCATCCCCTTTAGCATTTTTCAGCACCAGACATCAGTTCTTAATTATTCGTGTGTAATTTACCAAATTGGTCTAAAAAACTAAACCGCTGAGTTCAACCCTTTTTGACAAATATAGCTAGAACTTGTGAAGTTGCAGCTGGATTTCATTCATTTTGACATATATTGCATAGTTTTATACCCCATTGAACATATTTCAGAACCAGAGACCTGCCCTGAAGCAATCATGTGTTGTGCACCAAAGTGGTCCAAAACGCTCTAACTCGCCGAGATAAACACTTTTTGACCAACATAGCTATAACTTTTGAAATAGTGGCTGGATTTCAGTCATTTTGACATATATTGCATAGTTTTATACCCCAAGGAACATATTTCAGAACCAGACACCTGCTCTGAAGCATTCATGTGTTGTGCACCAAAGTGGTCCAAAACGCTCTAACTCGCCGAGATAAACACTTTTTGACCAACATAGCAATAACATGTAAAGTTGCAAACTGGACTTCAGTTATTTTGATATATATTGCATAGAATCAAACCCCATTAAACATATTTCAGCACCAGACACCAGCTCTTATGCATTCATGTGTTGTTCACCAAAGTGGTCTAAAACGCTCTGTTTTGATGAGAGAAATACTTTTTGACAAACATTGCTATAACTTTTGAAGTTTCAGCTGCACTTCCGTCATTTTGAAATTTTTTGCACAGAATCACAGCCCATTTTACATATTTCAGAACTAGACACCAACTCGTAAGCATTTATATGTTGTTCACCAAAGTGGCCTAAAAAACTCTAACCCGCAGAGTTAAAAACCTTTTGACAAACATAGCTATAACTTGTGAAGTTGCAGCTGGACATCAGTCATTTTGACATATATTGCATTGAATCTCAACCCATTTAACACATTTCAGCACCAGACACAAGCTGTTAAGCGTTCATGTGTTGTTCACCAAAGTTTTCTAAAATGCTCTAACTCGCAAAGAAAAACACATTTTTGACAAACACAGGTATAACTTGTGAAGTTGCAGCTGGATTACAGTTATTTTGACATATATTGCTTTGAGTCTCACCCCATATGAAGTATTTCAGCTCCAGACACCAGCTCTTAAGCATTCATGTGTTGTTAATCAAAGCGGTCTTCAATGCTCTGACTCGCCGAGATAAACATGATTTGACAAATCTATCTTTAACTGATGAAGTTGCAGCTGGATTTCAGTCATTTTGACATATGTTGCATTGAATCTCACCCCATTTAACATATTTCTGCAGGAGACACCAGCTCGTCAGAAATTGTGTTGTTCACCAAAGTGGTCTAAAACGCACTAACTCGCCGAGAGAAACACTTCTTTTTCCAAACACAAGTATAACTTGTGAATTTGAAGCTGGTCTTCAGTCCTTTGGACATATAGATCATAAAATCTCCCCCCATTTGACATATTTCAGCAACAGAGACCAGCTCTTAAGCATTCATGTGTTTTTAATCAGAGTGGTTTAAAATGCTCTCAGTTATTTTGACATAAATTGCATTTAATCTCACCCCATATGACATATTTCAGCACCAGACTTTCGTTCCTATGCATTCATTTGTTTTTCACCACATGAAAACCACCACATGGTCTAAAACACTCTAACTCGCCAAGATAAACACTTTTTGACAAACATAGCTATAACTTGTGAAGTTGCAGCTGGATTAATATCATTTGAAATGCATGTATGTATGAAATGTATTGACTAGAATCACAGCTCAAATGACGTATGTCAGCACCAGACACCAACTCGTAAGCATTCATTTGTTGTTCCCCAAAGTGGTCGAAAACGCTCTACCTTGCCAAGATAAACACTTCGTGACGAACATAGCGATATCTTGTGAAGAAGCAAGCTGGATTTCAGTCATTTTGAGATGTTTTTGGTTTGAATCCCACCCCATTTAACATATTTCAGCACCACACACCAGCTCCTATGCATTGATTTGTTTGAAAAATATAGCTATAACTTGTGAAGTTGCAGCTGTTTCAGTCATTTTGAAATATATTGCATCGAATCACACCCCATCCAACATATTTCTGCACAAGACACCGGCTCTTACGCAATCATGTGCCTTTCACCATAGTGGTCTAAAACGCTCTACCTCGCCGAGAGAAAAAGTTTTTTTACAAACATAGGTATATCTTGTGAAGTTGAAGCTGGTTTTCACTGCTTTGGACATATATTCAATAGAATCACATCCCCTATACAATATTTCAGCACCAGGCACCAGCTTTTAAGCATTCCTGTGTTTTTCACCACAGTGGTCGCTCTGTCTCGGTGAGTAAAGCACTTTTTGACAAACAAAAGTATAACTTGTGACGTTGAAGCTGGATTTCAGTTATTTTGACATTTTTTGCAAAGAAACACACCGCATTTAAAAAATTTCAGCACCGGACAACAGCTCCTGGTGTAGCTATAAATTGTAAAGTTGCATGTGGATAACAGTCATTTTGACATATATTGCACTGCATCTCACCCCATTTGACATATTTCAGCACCAGACACCAGCTCTTAAGCATTGGTTTGCTGTTAATCAAAGTGGTCAAAAACGCTCTAACTCGCCAAGATAAACACAGATTTAACATATTTCTTCAGCAGACACCAGCTCTTCCGAAATTGTGTTGTTCACCAAAGTGGTCTAAAATGCTCTACCTCGCTGAGGTAAAATCTTGTTGACAAGCATAGCTATAACTTGTGAAGTTGCATCTGGTTTTCAGTCATTTTGAAATAAATTGCATAAAATCTCACCCCATATGACATATTTCAGCACCAGACAACAGCTCCTATGCATTCATTTGTTTTTCACCTAAGTGGTCTAAAACGCTCTGACTCGCCAAGATAAACACATTTGACAAACATAGTTATAACTTGTAAAGTTGCAGGTTGATAAAAGTCATTTTGACATATATTGCACTGCATCTCACCCCATTTGACATATTTCAGCACCAGACACCAGCTCTTAAGCATTGGTTTGCTGTTAATCAAAGTGGTCAAAAACGCTCTGACTCGCCAAGATAAACACTTTTTGACAAACAAAGCTATAACTTGTGAAGTTGAAGCTGGATTTCAGTCATTTTGACATATATTGCATAGTTTTATACCCCATTTAAAATTTTTCAGAACCAGACACCAGCTGCAAAGCATTCATGTGTTGTGCACCAAAGTGGTCCAAAACGCTCTAACTCGCCGAGATAAACACTTTTTGACCAACATAGCTATAACTTTTGAAATAGTGGCTGGATTTCAGTCATTTTGATATATATTGCGTAGTTTTATACCCCAAGGAAAATATTTCAAAACCAGACACCAGCTACAGAGCATTCATGTGTTGTGCACCAAAGTGGTCCAAAACGCTCTAACTCGTCGAAATAAAAACTTTTTGACAAACATAGCATAACTTTTGAAATAGAGGCTGGATTTCAGTCATTTTAACATATACTGCATTGTTTTATACCCAAAGGAAAATATTTCAGAACCAGACACCTGCTCTGAAGCATTCATGTGTTGTGCACCAAAGTGGTCCAAAACGCTCTAACTCGCCGAGATAAACACTTTTTGACC
>CAAKHD010003626.1:2443-22443 GCA_901007705.1 Fistularia tabacaria
AACGGCCCCCGCGGGGGGGACCCCCCCACACACAGCGCCCCCACCCCCCCCCCCCCCCCCCCCCCCCCCCCCCCCCCCCCGCTCGGGGTTTTGCCAAAAAACGTCTATTTTTCCAAAGCCGGCGAAACTGTTCGAGGACAAAATCCGAGCCTCCGATCGGTTTCATATTGGCAATTATGGAGTGGGAATGCTGACGGACGTGTATCATTACCCTGAAGGCTGACGTGGAGTACTGGAGTGAAATTATACATATTAGTAAACTGGGTCATATCTAGGTTTAACCGCCCAACAGCCCACTTTGTGGTCAGAATGACATTACCGTCACGTTATTCCGTCTCACTGGAGCCGCAAAAGAGGTCAGTCACGTTAGATGCTACGATAAACAGAACTTATAACGACACGTTAATCCGAGGTGCATCGCCACGGCATCTGGTTCACGCGCTTGTGGAAAATCCGAGGTTCGTGTGTACTTTTGAATGTACAACAAGGGCCCCTACGTAACACGTGCCTCCCCTCGAGAGAAAGAAAGAAAGAAAAAAAAAAAAAAACAGGTTTCGATTTTTGCCACCGCTACATCAATCGCAGCAAATGATTTCATTAGCGTGCATCACTGATTCACCAACCCATATTCATGGGTGAGAAGGGTAGCACAAAGGGAACGGGAGGCGAAGATTAGGCGGTGAAATTGGAAGCGCACCAAATGGAATCCGCGAATGCCGCGTTGCCGAAACATCCATGAATCAGAAGTGGGTGCAGGGGTGCCATGTGGAGCGCCTTCAAAGCTCTGCGATGGGCACCCTCGCTGCCACGAAATACAATTCCATTGGCCGCTCCGCCACGTATCGAACTTGCGGTGGCCAACAGCGGGGCCGGAGCCAGAAGCTTCAGATGCAGGGGGAGCTACTCCTGTCAGATGATCCAATAACTTTTCTTTCAACCGTCTCAAGACAAGGTAGCACTGACCTGAACTAGATTCGGGTCTGTTGGGCTGAACTATGAAAACGACAGAAACGTCGGGTAATTTTCCTTGTCGTACTCTGATTTCAGAACAGCCTCGCTCGGGATGTTGAGACAGAATGCCGGCAGCCGTTGTGATCCTTCAACTGCCCTTCGTTCCTATTAACCCTGTCGCTCTCAGACAGCCGTTTCCTTTCTCCATATCGCGCCGGGTTAAAAACGAGGGAACGCGGTGAGAGTATTTCCACACCAACAAGTGAGTCACCCTTGTATGTTTCTTCATTCTCGCCTCTCAAAAGATGCAAAGTTTCAGCAGCCCCTTGATCTAATTCCCACCTGAATCCTCCCAAAAAAAAGCACTGTCTCTACTCACATTAGGGCTACAGATGTGACTGCAGCAAATAGTCTGTGAGGATGGAAATAGCAAATCCCCTTGAAGAATAAACATCGCTGTCAGGTGAAAATCTTGTTACTCCAATTTTGGTTATTTTCACGTCTTTACTCGGAATGAAGGATTACATGGTCCTCCGTGAGTTGAAAATACTTTGTGACCTCAAGGATTACGGACCACTTTGCATTTCCGTTACGTAATTCCAAAGCTGCATGTTCATCAATTAAAAAACGATTTTCTTAATTTCGTACAAAGTGGCAGTTTGCTTGCTTGCGTTAATAAAAAAAAAAAAAAAAAAAAAAAAAAAAAAGTCAGAGACAGGGGATTTTGCAAAGACTTGGCGGAAACAGACAGGACATCATGCAAATTGTGTCGTCTCCCTAACTGACAGTGACAGATTCAACTGATACACCGTGCACGCACCCGCCCCCCCCCAAACCACTTATCTGTGATAATGGACCAGACTAAGTTCAAGCCACCTAATCAATCCCCTGTCCAGCATCCGTCTCTCTGTGGAGCTCTGACCTGCGATTTCCCCGTCCAGCCCTCCTGGGAGAGAGGTTCAACCCCCGCCCGTCAAACTGCCACACTGAGTAAATCACCGATGTTCACATGCTAACACTTTTTGCGTGCTACGTATGATATTTTTGACCGATTGCATCCCATTCCAATGATCTATAGGGTTTCCAGAAACGCATAAGCGGTCCCAATCGGTTACGTGGAGTCACCCGGAAACAAATACCTGCTCAGCATGACCGCCCAATAGGGCGCGTGCATCCTTGTCCTCCCCGTGGCTGGACGACCAACCACATCATTCCTTCAGTACATCAACATCTCCTCACATCCATATCCGTCTTGCAGACAGACCTCAAACTGTTCTCCACCTCTACGCCTTAATAAGGTCATATTGTGAGGGGGGGAAAAAAAAAATGGGACTTTTTCTGATGTGAAGCACAGCGGTCTGCCTGCTCGCGTGCAGCGCGGCAAGCCGGTACAGGAAGACCGAAGGTTTAAACACCGCGTGCGGAAACGCCAATAATTCATAGCATCTTCGAGAGTTGAAACAGCCCCTGGTGGTTTACTCTCTGTCATTCTGTCACAGGGTTTTGTCCTTCCCAGCCTTTCTACTCCCCTGCATGATGGTTAAAAGGCAGCCGGACTTTGAAAAAGTCGTCTGTGCCAACGTTTCGAAAGATATAGGTGGCTGTAAAAGAAGATGCTTACAAAAAAAAAAAGGCTTAAAGAATCTAATTATGTTAACAAGGCAATAAGGGTGCTGCTGAATACCTTCAGTTTGGGAGGTTATTTTTTCCATTGTCGAGTTGACCCAAAACCTAAGGGCCTTTGGTGATTAATAAATATGTAATCGGGGTGAAAAACAATTTAAAAAATGTTTTTTTTATGATAATAACAGCTGCAGATCCTGCAAAATCATCCATTTCCAGGTCAACGCTATATTTCTTCCTGTCATAAATGAAAAAAACAAACGTGTCACCGTTTCTGTTGGTGTTCAGCGTGGGGGTTCTGGAGGGCTGAATTTTCCTTCAAGGCTCTTCCTATCTGTTTTCACTGGGATGAGAACATCGAGCGGATCTCCCCAAATAAGGCCATTACAATCCAACGACAGAACTGTCTCCAACTGCTTCGTCATGTCCTCTTGTGAAATGAAAGCAAATCAAAGATGCTGCAGTTTGCCCCCCCATTCAACATTACGCCGACAATATTGCCCATAACGTCAATCACCTTTGGACCCGCATCAGCTCGAATGCTAACAGCCTATAAATTTCCGCAGCGATCTAAATGCAATTGTCAGGACCAGCTTGTTCCAACTCCAAAATTTTGTTCCAGCACCCCTCCCTTCCAAACCCCGGCGGAGTCATTCATGCACTAACATCATCCATCATCCAGGTTGGATGAGTTTAACTCACTCTACCTAGGCAGCCCTTGGGCTAGCATTGCTGGCCTACATTTTGGTCAAGGAAATAAGACACCCTCCATATCTTTAAGCCGTGTTTGATTAAATAAAAAATTTCTATGCAAATTTACTATGTATCTCTTTTGTGTTGCTCTTGTTCATATAGATATGTATATATATATGAATATCTATGTGTGTGTGTGTGTGTGTATATATATATATGAATACATATGTACATGAAAATATACATATATACACAAATACACAGGCATATACATATATTTACATATAGAATATATATATATGCATTTGGGTGAAAACCAAACAAAGTCAAACTGGTTATTTATTGTTTGTAGACAAATATGATTAAAATGTAATGAGTCACAGCTTCAAAAGCTCAAATGGAGATGTTCTGAAATTTTATACATAAAATGTAGGGTTGAAAAGTTGTTTTTTTTTTATTTTTTAAACCAAAGAATTATCAAAGTTCGCAGTGTTGGTTGTCAGTAATCAGGCAATTCAACCTTTCATAAAATGTCCGCGTCAATACCGGACATACGCTGCATGAAAGATGCACCGCGTGCTTTTGGCATCACTGCGCGTGGAGAAACAAAGAGAGCGCGCCAAAGTACATCCGTTGTGGCAACCAGCTGACCACACTGCATTAACTTACAGGTGAGGACACTTCCAGAACTGGATTTCTTTTATTTTTTTTTTTTATTTCTCTCACCCATATCCTTTTTCGCACTTATATTCTCAAATCAGGCACAGCTCTCCCATTATGAAACGCAGGAAGTAAAATAAAAAGCTATATAAATGTGCTTTGACTTGTATGACTTGCACCAAACACAATAGAAAACCAAGAAATATAAATATATATGTATTCTGGTCAACTGCACTGCATTTGCAAATTAAAATCCATTACCGCCGTTCACCCCTGCAAAAAACAGTTGAGACAGGGTCTATAAAAGGCTAATCAAAAAATGTCAGGAAAGGATTTGGATATTTCTTATTCTATGGTTCATATTACAATGAAAGACTTTGGATTCTGGATGAATTTCAGTGTGTAAAGGGCAAGATTGCTAAGCCAAAGCTGAATAACTGAGATCTCCAATCCTCCACAAGCAGCATATCAGGAACTGCCATTCATTTTGAAGCTGACTGAACCACACGGCTCAGAATTACTTTGGCAAACACGTGCCGTTGTTGTCAAACACGACAATACCGAGTCAAATCTATAAAATGGATATAAAATGAATTAACGTACCAAAAAAAACCAAAAAAAGGAAGCCTTCGGTTTATTGTGTCCAGTCGGATATTTGACAACAGACTGAGAGGAAGGAAATGCTCAAAAAAAAAAAAAAATCCAGATCGTTGTGTCCTTTTCCCCGTATTGATGGATGCAATGCACTCTGGACCAAAAATGAGAAAATGCATCCAAACTTGTGTCTGAACTGCACTCCTGACCTTGAGACAGCCAGCGCAAAAATCACATAGGACGTATATCACAAATGCGTGGGTACAGGAGTGGATGGTGTGGGTGCAGGGCTGGACTGACTGAAGCCACCTCTGTCCTCAAAATACAAGAGACAGGCTAAAATAACTAGCAGTGTTTTGCGAGACAATTTTGCAGGGTGATTGTCGTAAAAATCGATGATTCATTTGCTCTCTTAAATGTGTTGCAGCCCGGAATAGCAAGACGGCACCTACAACTGCAATGAAGTTGATAAAATACAAGTGAATTCAGTAAGTATATTCCCTGACTAGTATTTCATTTGCATTTTCCCATAACTTCCCACTGCCTTGATTTGGGGTTGCACAATATTACACTTTAAATACAGGTCACTTCCAAGGTGCTTTTTGAACACCTGGCAAATCTTGTTCCTTAATATACCGATTTTGAATCCATTGTCCAAAAGACTTGGAACATGTGTCCCAATTGTATAAAAACCAGAATCACCATTTAACATGTGATTAGGCCTATACATACACAAGGACAGCTGTTGAGGGTTTGGTAAACCATTGTTATTGGGGTTAAAACAGTTTTCCACTTGCGCGGGAGTTTCTCCAGGCACTTGGTGCTAACACGCAATGTTTTACATGCTTCAAGATCGGAGTTAATTGCCAGACCACTGAATTCCATGCAGATGTTAATGCCTTTTAGTTTGTAGAAGATGCTTTTGTTTGTTTTTCTAAGATCTAATGAAGGCTAGGTATATATATATATATATATATATATATATATATATATATATATAGGGGCTTCTGGAACTGTAATGAGGGAGGGTACGGTCACTGTGCACCTCTGCGAGTGAGCGCATGATATCCTGCGAGGGTCAAGGGATTACAGACATGTCTTGTTAAATTAGGCTGCTGTGGCTGAGTGCTGTGACTGAGTTGGGGACTCAGCTGTCTGAGAGGAAACCTGGGTCTGTCTTGGTGATGAGCTACGAACAAACAAGTCGAAGCATTTCACAGCTCCCCCTCTGCCGGGAATTTAATGACACCACCCTCTACCCATGTATTCATTTTCAGCGTCACGACTGCAGGGCTCTCTTAATGAATACACAAATAGGAACCTTTTCACGTGTTTGATTTTCTTTTCTTTTTTTTTTTAACAAAAAAAAAGAGGCGGGTGGGGAGGCCTTCCATGAAAAATGTGCTTCATGTAGGTACTTTACAAATACAAAACTTTCAATTCAGATATTTCTGTGGGGAAATGTTCTGAAACCGAAGTATATTTCTGGATGGTGCGTTTGTGACACAAGTGGTAGACGTTCTCGCTCCCTCTATGGCCTCCGAAATGTCAACATTTGACTTATCCTATCAATTGCTCTCAGAGTACAGCGGCGATATTGCAATACTTGATGGAGCAAATGCAGTACATAGCTACAAACTGACTCATGGATCAAGATTTTTAAGCAGATAGATGTTCCGCATCTTGCCAAAGGACCCAATGGCTGCTGATGAAAGAGCTTGTATTGGACCAATTCCACCATTTTTTTTTGTTTGTTTTTTTGTTTTTCTTTGTTTAGGAACGGAACAGTCTCTTTTAGTGTATCTACCATAGGTACAGTACTTACTTTTAGCAACAACAAATGTACATACATTCAAAATCTCAAAATCAGCACTAGTCTTCAATGAGGAGACATGCCTATGTTGATCGTATAGCAGCCACGGTAGAAGAAGTAATGCACAAATTGAGTGGCATATATCAATGTCTAGCACTTTTTGGATATCTCAGCTTGTGTCTTGTATAGACTGTAATATTTCAAAGATTGAAAGTCTGAATTTAGGGCTGTCACACTGGATATTTTTGTTTTGATTCAGAGTTGTCCGAGTGCCACACAACGCAACACACAAGCTGCGGTAATGGAAGTCCAAGTTCTTATGTGATAAAGGCCAACGTTCTTTCGATCAGTCCAAGGAAAAGTCTTACCTTGCATCTGACTATCCCACTGATATTCACTTGACGCACGCACAAACACACACACACACACACACACACACACACACACACACACACACACACACACACACACACACACACACACATACACACACACACACACACACACACACACACACGCACACACACACACACACACACACACACACACACGCACATACACATACACACACACACACACGCGCACACGCACACTAACAGTTGCACACAGTCAGGAGAAAACCCAGAACGACAAACTAAAACAACGACACGTGCTTTTACACACACACACCTGCGGCATGAGTTTGGAAGACAAAGTGAGTTTGTTCGGACATGGTTGAGGACTCTGCAGAAAGCCAGTCGCTCACATACGGTTGGAGGTTAGCGCTCTGAAGCCCCCTCCCCCTGCTTGAAAAACAGCATCATCACACTAACATGGTATAAAATGATATTCGAAAGGGGCCGAGAGGAGGTCAGTTATTATTATCCCCGCAGGGGGAAAAAAAAAAATCTTTTTGGTTTCCTAAAATCTCTTCTCCGTCTCTCATGGGGTTTTGAAAGGTTAACACATAGGATAAATAAGTACAATCTATACATATGTGGATCGCCAACATGTGATCCCGTATGAGAGAGTACAAGAGTCAGTCCGTCTCGAAGCATTTTGTTTTAGCTAAAAATGTAGATAACTTTTTGAAACACACAAAAAGCCTTTACACATGCAGGTATTAGTGCATAGGTTCCTGCAGAAAAAGGGTATTATTGTATAGTTCAATGAATTTTCCCTCCCAACCGTCACCAGATAAGTTCAGCATAGAGCATAAAGAAAAGGACTGTCCTCGAAATGGATCTCGGTTTTCACACCCTCCTAGTCCCTTGATTAAATCATTGTTTAAATATATCTCTATCTATATACAATATGTGTGAATAAAAAATAAGACAAAGCAGAAATAAATATAGAGTATTCTAAAGCTCAGCATTGCCTAGTAAAGTGTCTTTTAAATCACAGTAAATTTAAGATTTTGGTAAAATGAGAGGTGGGACACAGTGAAGTCTTACGAAAGAAACAAAAGTATACCACACATGGATATAACTGGTGTGTTTTTCAGTTCCGAGGAACACAGGAGGGTGTGATCAATCCTCACAAATTGGAAGGAAGTTTGGAACGGACAGTCTGAGGTTCTAGATCTGATGGGTAGGCAGCAGAGCCCCTCTGCGGAGGCAAGGCTGGGGAGGCCCCGGACGACTGAGTCTGGTGAGAATGTCCCGGGGATAGTTGGACTGGGGGAGTCATGTGGCCGGGAATTGCACTGCAGGGTTTGGGCACGAGGGTGGGTGAAGAGAACGGTGACGGGTAATAACCAGTTTCCAATGAGGAGCAATGAGTTTGGTGACCTAAGGCCTGGGCCACCTCCTGCGGTAGCGATGGGTGCGAGCTGGATAATAGCTTTAAATCCTCCGAAAAGCGACCCAGCTGAGAATCTCTTCCTGCTGTGTGTGGCTGGGTAGGAAGCTGTGAAGGGACAGAAGACTGAGGCATGAGCAGAGAACTATGGGATCCCGTGGCACTCGAGGGGTCACTGTAGTGGAAGGTCCTGCCTGTCACTGGACTTTGTATAGTAGGGCTGGGTGCCACAGGGGTAAGGCAGGGGGAGGCGTTTGCTGAGCCATACTGGGCCAGAGAGGCCAAGGCAGAGCGCTCCAGAGACATCTGGTGAGGCAGGAATCCAGACTGGAGGCCTGCCAAGCTAATATGACTCAGGGAAGATGGGGAGCCCTCAGTGGGCTGTTGGCTATGCTGTCCTCTGGTAGATGAAGGGGAGCCATGCGGAGGGGAGTTGAAGAGATACAAGCCACTTGTAGTCCTACCGCCCCCAGCAAACTGTTGCAAAGGGGCCACTTGGGGAGGCTTTGGGGGCGGTTGGTTATGCAGAGGGTGACCGGTCAGTGGGCTCGATGAGGTGGTATTTATTGGACTTTGACAACGGGACGGACCGATGAATCCGTCTGTAATTCCCACAGATGCCCCACCTGTAGGACAAGCCGACGCCGCTCCTATATGACTGCCTACGGCTCCCTCTGTGGATCTGCTGCCATACCCTCCGATAACCCCTACCCCTGGTCCACTCGAACTCACTCCCGTAAAGCTAGAGACTGATCCTCTTGAAGCCCTTCCCAAAGATCCTCCGGGATTGCCTGTCATTGCATCAGCAGAGGCCCTTACAAATGCTCCCCCAGAGGCCCCACCAGTCAATCCCCCGGATGCCATCACAATTGATCCGCCCCCTAATGATCCTCCAGTGCTTGTAGATACCAGTAATTCTCCAGAGGCCCCACCCACAGCTCCCCCGGAAGGCATCCCCGAAGATCCTCCAGAGGTCCTTGCTACCAGTGATTCGCCAGAAACTCCTCCCACTGATCCCCCGGAAGCTCTTCCGATCGATCCTCTTGAGATACCTCCCACTGATCGCCTGGCTGCCTCTCCCACAACTGAACCACAAGTGACAGCAACAGCGGATCCATTTGAGGCCACGCTAACCGACCTGCCCATCGCACCGCCCACTGATCCTTCACATATCCCCCCTACCGTTTCCCCTGAGATGCCTCCTAATGACCCACCGGTGGCTCCTCCCAATCTGAAGTGACCCATTGGAGTTGACTCTGTTGCTGCGGTTGTAAAATCCTCACAAGCCCACGGTGCGTCTCCTCCGCTTGCCCCTTCCACGGAACCCCCGACCGCCCCACCCGTTGACCATCCAGTCGCGCCACCACACGCTCCAACCGTACCTCCGCTAATTCCCGACCCCGTGCTTCCGCCCGTTGATCCTTGGTGGAACAGATTAGACAAAGGTGGGGTGTTGGAGCGAAATGGCTGCTGATTCTGTGGTTGCGGGTGTAGCTGTGCCGTACTGGATGAGGGTGAACCCGAGGATGAGTAATGTCTGAACGGAAAGGCAGAGCCTCCACCTCCACCAAACCCAGAGCCCGTCCCACTCGGTCCACGCTGTGTTCCACTACCGGAGGCCTGTTGGCTAGAGCTACTTGTCATATGTTGAGCCCGAAATGAGGCCAATAGTGACATGTCCATCCCAGCGCGTAATTTAGAGGGTGTGCTAGAAGGAGAATTCCCAGCTGAGTCTGGAGCGGTGGATGAAGATACAGACGTGTGGAACTTCTTTTGCCGACTGGGAGGGTCTTTCAGGGATCCCAAAATGGAAACCGGAGGTCTGAACAGTGTCGGCGGGAGGTGCGGATGGTGGGTCAGGGCAATGGCAACTGATGTGGTCGCGGCTGCTGCCTGGAGAGGGGCCTGGATCAGGGGGGCCCAGATGACAGGGGTAGGTGATGGAGGTGTCTGGGGTGGAGCGTTTTGCATGAGGTGAGCACAGTGGGCCATGTCCCTGTCATGCTGCACAATCTGCTGGATGATCTCATTCTCCTGGTAGTTGAGTACACCAGAGCTGAGGTCGTGCTGTACCTTATGCTGCAGGATTGAGTTTTTCTTCCCTATAAAAGCACACACACACAAAAAGAACGACATCCAAACAAAGAATCACATGTGAGACACAGAGAAAAAAGAAGAACGAGCACTTCTTGTAAACAGATAGAGCCTAGTTTGCCATTTTAGGTGTTACCAATTTATGACCTTATTTTCTCACAAATTTTTCATTGCGCAAAAAGAGCAAGAGACCAAAACGACCCAAACACGAGAGAAAAGAGGGAAATGGTTGACATATAGCAAAGGTATAACAGACAAATAATAGCAAAAAAATAAAAGGATTCAGTCTAAGGGAAAGATCAAAAGACAGGTAGAAGGTAACTACCCAAAGAAAGAAGCTCAGAAAGCAAGAAAGCCTGAGGCAAAGCCGGTGTATGTTTCACTAACGCTTTACTGTGATTCCCTAAGTAACTGGGAAAGCGCATAAAGCAAACAGTATGTAGAGAGGGTGAGGATTCGGCCCGGGGCAAAAGTGCGGCTCCCACTGATGCATGGTTATGACTACAATTATCTATTTGGTGTTGTATTTTCTCTCTTGTACAAAGCGCCAAACGCATTCTTGAGATCAGGGTTGAGAGAGAAAGAGAGATTTGTCAAAGTTAGAGAGTTACAGAGTTGTGAAATCCACAGATGTTGTAACTGTCATTTTCAGTCTCTCTACAGTCTTACAGGTTTAGAGGTATTAGCTCAAGTCCTGCATGACCCTTGATCCCCCCGACCGCTAACGATTTACACACCTCTAATGAGATTTCTTTGCAAAGTTAATCAAGTCGGCAGTCAATTTGCGGATCTCCGAGGTGCGAGCGACTGTATTAGGTGAGAAAGGTGCACAAGAGTACCAAGCTCACCAGACAGAGCGTGCACAGGAGGCCATCTCACGGAAATATCACTATCAGCCCACCACATCTTTTCAAAGCAGCCATTTTCTACAAAGAGACCCCTGAAGCAATTTCTCTATCTTCCATTCTAAACATAGCAGAGGATAAAACAGAGCGTGCAGCAATGGCTGAGCGATGATACAGGCGTGCCTTTCATTGTGAATTTTTCATTTGCTCAGACAGAGCCTGGGAACGGTGATGGATATGGATAGAATATCAATTGTATGCGAAGTAGACGTCTCACAGGGATTTCAAAGCCTTATCTGCATGTTTAAATGCAGATCGCTGTGAAAGTGTCCTCGGTCATTGAGTATAATCTACAATCCAGCAAAATTTGGGCTGAGAGCACTGGTATGAAGTGTTTGGTTTTCTCGAGTGATCGTGCAGGGCTGCGAGTGAATGAAAGTAAAAGTGCGTTTCACTCGTCCGAGCTCACCGGTGCTCAATGGGTGATATTCAATTAGCTCGAGGCTTTTTTATTTTATTTTTCGCTAGCTTTACTTTTAAGCTCTGCTCTCTTTCACAGGTACATCAGTATACGGTGATGACAAGAGAAATACAAGCATGAACTATTCTAATGAAATCATTGATATTCTTTTCTTCAGTGAATCTTTGGTCGAGGGATGAAGTAAAACCCAGGTGACCTTTCCGAGCACAGATTTTTTTTATTTTTCATTTTTTATCAAATGCTAAATCAAACTTTTTAGATTTTGGTAAGACGATGAAATCCGGCGCGCAGGACCAGCTGCAAAACTAATTTCATAACTTTATCCCTCTTACCTTTGCCTCGAGTAATGGAAAAGGAAGAAATTAGCTGTTTTATTAAAGCATTAAGAATGCTATATGTCAACATCTTGAAAAATCAAGGGTAGACGATAAGATACAGTGGACGCTTAAGAGGTTGTTTCACCTGTAACTTTGGCTTTGTTTGTCCATCAGTGTAATTTCAATCAAATCTATAGGGTGTTAAATGGGTCACCAAAAATCACATCCGATTTTTTACCTCATACATAAAAATCAAAAGAAATACGTTATTATTATTATTTTAATAACAACAACAACAACAATAATAATAATAATAATAATAATAAAATAATAACTATAATAATAATAATAATAATAATAATAATGCCATGATTATCCATTGAGGTACTGTGACAGATTGTAACAATGTTGTTTTTTTCCCTTTAATTTATCATGTTTTTAATGATACAAGAAAATCATAAATAATCTGGTACACCCTGGGAGACGTGGAAACAAACAAAACTCAAGGGATGTAAAACACGTAAACTAGACTGTCAGAATGGTATTAAAGGACTGAAATAGTCACGTAGAGCTGCTCGCACAAGACACAGTTGCAAAACATGAGGGCAAACAAGGTGCTATTTGGTTGAGGAAACCAAATGAGCCGTCAGGGCAAACAAAGATTGATTAACAGAAAAGACACAGGTGTTCACACACAAAAATGAGGGATACGCAAGGCAGGGAATAAAATGAGCTGAGAAAGAAAAAATGTACAAAACGGAACAAAACGCTGGATGAGAAAGTATGATGAGCAAATTTCAAGATTCAACACTGAAAAAAAAAAAAACTACAAATTTTGGGCACTGATATGAATATTTCATGTTTTATGCTGCTTTTGGGGGGCACTTGTTTGAACGGATGTGGCACAAAATTCAAGATGATTTATGTCATATTGCAGACAGGACACATGGGTGCCATGGTTCGCTAAAAAGCACCGGACGTTTCATTATCATAAGTCTGTAAATGCATCACTCGCTTCAGAGACTTCCCATTGATTTTACGTGAAAGTTGCAATTTTACCCGGAAATTTTAGTCGTTCAATATTTTCTACTTACCAATTCGGTCCAGTCGGTCTAAAGCGACAGTCTCGAAGGCCCTTCTCATCATGGGATACTCCTCAAGCACCTCATTGAAGTTGTCCACAGACAGGGAGTACAGACGACAGTACGTGTCGGCTCGGACACTGGCTGTCCTCCTGCCCCGCGTCAGCAAACAAATCTCTGCGACAGAGAACAGCAGAACAGATGAAACATTGATTTAAAGTCAGTTACAGAAAGGTTTTTCTCTTTTTGTTAACTGTGACATTTCTCTGTCAGTGCCTCTTCAAATAAATAATAATGCTAACAAGTAGTAATATCTGCCGAATGATTTTCCTGGACATATTCAATGTTCAGATGTTTAGTAAGAGGACCGTACACAATTTACTGTCATTTTTCACTGCACTATAATTGCCGTCTGTGTAAAAGGTGCCCTTAACTAATCATAGTTTGAGAAACTAGCCAAAAGGCAAAACATAAATTAAGAGGATACACAACATTTTTATTATACAGCAAAAGTGATATAAGGGTCCATTTTACCATTTGTATAATTCAAATAAATATCAGAATGTGCCTTTTTGCACTTTTACTTGATGTGAACTAAAGTAAATAAAAAAAAAGTTAAATCACCTCACCATTTATCTCATCCTGTATCACCTAAAGCCTAAAAAAAAACAAGCAGTTTGGTTTCCCCCAGCTGATAAACCAGAATATCACAAATAAAAGGGCAAAACAAAAACCCCAACCCAAAACACATCTTTCCTATAATCCACCGGGATAGTGCTTAATGTCTTTTTAAAGCTTAGAGGTTTGCCAGCCCTCATCTGACATGTCTGCCCACCGAAATAATACTCCATTAAAAAAAAAAAAAAGAAAATTTGTCCTACTACTGAGGCAGGGTGTCTGGCCTACTTGCAGATGTCACATTTAGATGCATGTATCCGTCTGTGTGAGTTAAGTCTGCACAGAGTGACTATGGCTGCATGTGAGTATGCACAAATGTATGTGACTGCATTTAGTGACTGCACGTATATGTATTTGTGCATCCATGTGTTTTATTCATGAGAAAGCGGAAGGATAGGAGAGTAGTGGTGAAAACATAGCCTATGGATTATGTACCTGAATTCAAAAAGCTGATGTATACAAATACGCAACATATGTAAATGTATTATATAGTGAGATTTATGTGTCTTTGACGTGGGTGATATTTAAAAGAGTGCCACGTTTGTTAACTTGATTTTTTTTCCCCCTCTTTGGCCTTCATCTCATCTTCTGCCCTCCTATCTTGCATCTGTGAACAGACTCCCTTTTTCACAGAAACCTATTTCCACTTCATCCGCATAAACACATGCTGCCTCTCCCTCCCCTTCCCCCCCTTCCAACAGAATCTCCCCCCTCCTGCCTTCGTTAAATGTCGGTGTTTTTCGTCATGTTTAGTTGCTCTGCAGCATAACTTGTCCACGGTGAGGCAACGTCGGCTTTAATAAACAAAATCATTTGTAACAGAGTGTTGTGTCTGCTTTGTATGGGGGCATGATCGATGTGTGGATGCGAGGTAAAAAGCAGTAACTAGGTGTGTTCGAAGCTTGAAATAAACACAGTCCAGCACGTCGGCTCCTCCTGTCCCTTCTCACTGTGACATTCAGACAATTTGCACGGGGCAAATTCCCTCTTAAGCATGAGGACATTGATTTTTTCAGATACCTATAATTCCCATTGCATCTTTTTAAAACCTGTGTTTGTGTTCTGGTTCCCCACAAAATGTGCTTCACCCAAAATATTCCCTTCCGAGTACTTTTTGTAAAATATATTTTCAACTGGGTCAACTTTAATATGATGATATTTTTTTAATTTATTTATCGAATAATATGCTTTAATTGAGAATAACAAGTTCATATTTTGGCCTCGTCAATGTACATATTTTATATAATTTTCTTTTTTTTAATTTTTTTTACACAGGTCTCGGGGGCTGCTTCATATGGAGGGCATATTTCATTTTATCCAAGCAGGTTCTTTTAAAAATCTGCATAGCAAAGCAGCCGCCACCACCATAATGGAGCACCTCTTTTACATCTCCACGGACAACAGCCGCCTCTGTGGTCAGATAGCATTAGCGCTAATGCAACCTTTCACACCAGTCAGACCATAACTATGACGGAATGACAAATTTAACATTTCTCCGTTTTTTTTTAAAGTCTCGACAAGTCTTTCCAGCTCTGCCCAACTTGCAGAGCAAAGCTCTAAGTATGATAAAATGCAGTGGAAAACTGAACTGAATTTGACGAGGCGTGTAAACATCAAAAAGGTCAACATAACAAGTTTTTCATTCTCTGCAAGGTGATTGTGCCGGATTGTGCGGGATTTTAGATTTTTTTCTGGTCACTGGGTGTAAAGTGCTTCTGATTGTGGGTGATGGTTTGAAAAATGAGATGGGGGAACAGATAAAGTGAGAATGCATGATTTGAGACGACACGCGGAGAAAGACAGAGCTGGATTAAATAGACCATGTCCAGGTTGAGAAAAACAGCTGTGAATGCAAAAGGCAGAATCAGTACCATGTTCATGTGTGTACGCGTGTGTGTGTGTGTGTGTGTGTGTGTGTGTGTGTGTGTGTGTGTGCACAGTGTGCCTTGGTACTTTGTGTGTTCTGTAAGTGTCTGCTGTGGGGGCAGCCCTGGCTGCAGCAGTGTTGGGGGTCCATTTCCCGCAGCACTGCTCCAGTAATCCCCTCTGGAGAGGAGCATCACGGCTCTGTATTCAATCCTCTTGTCCTGTGGCTTTCTGGATGAAGCCAACACTGCCAAGATGAGCCGGTGAGCTGCGGTAAAAGCAAGTGAAGCCCGGACACTTAGTGGTGCCATCTGAACTCCACGTTCAGACAAAGGGGGAAAAAAAGGAAATAAATATATATATATATATATATATATATATTTATATATATATATATATATATATATGGAAGAGGCTGGATCTCATGTAACCCTGCATGGGGCTTAACAAAAAGATGGCATGTCTGAGAGCTGAAGGGCTATATGGCAATGAATACCAAGAGCTGTAAAACATGGGCTCCCAAGTACAAAAAATGTGATAAAAAAATGCTATGTACTTTGTGAAAGAGGACACGGTCCAAATTTTATAAGAAAATAAAAAAATATATAATAACATTAATCTAGTGAGTCATTGACTTCAGTCAAGCTCAAGAACATCCTGTGAAAGCCTGGGCATCATTCGCCACATTATTAAATTATTCTAAACTGGTGATAGGATGTCAAAACAAATGTCTCATTCGTCCAGTGAAGACCGATGTGCGATGGAATCCAGGGAAAGATGGGAATTTTGTTGTTTTTTTTGAAAGAAAAAACTCTTCAAATATAAAGGTTCACATCCGGGTAAATTCTGAATAGCAAGGCTACACAGTTGCTAAAGAGACACACTATACTTATATAATCTGACGCGCTTCTGATTGGCCAGCGTACCTATGTGAGATGAATAAAGCACAGAAAGGAAAAGTGGATTTATAAACTATTGCACTCAGAAATCGAAAAACCTCCTGGTAATTGATAAGTACTGGATAACTATAATTTAGTTCTTTAAAAACGCTCTGTATTGGCTATATCAAAATATGACACCTGTGTACGTTTTTTTTTTGTTATCGAAATACAGTACTTAAAAATAAATAAATAAATAAATATATATATATATTATATCTATATCTATCTATATATATCTATATCTATCTATCTATCTATCTATCTATCTATATATATATATATATATATATATATATATATATATATAATATAGATATAAACAAAAAAGAAAAAGCAATACTGGTATTATTTATTACCGCTCTCTCTGTTCAGTGAGTGTTATGACATTTGACCTCCTGCTCCAACGATGCTGTCAAATATTCATGATGTGGAATACGCTCTCCTTTAACACACACACACACACACACACACACACACACACACACACACACACACACACACACACACACAAAAAAACCGACGTCCCGCAACGGACAAAACTCCGCAACTAATCTCTCGACCCACATCCAAAGACGACGAGTCGTCACTGTGGGAGAGTGGGCCACAACACCTGCTGGTTAAAGCATATAACGCAGCATAAAAACTGCGAGGCCAAATTGACCGAGCATGGTCAAATTCCATCAGCAACACCACGGTAACCTTCACATGAAACCCAGTGTCGTACCGTCCTGCTGCCGAAAATCATCGTAAAGCGTTTGTTCAATTTATTTAGCGGATTATTGTTTCTTTTTAGCTCAAGATGACAATTTGTTACGTGCATATGCTAAATATAGCCTCCGTTTGAATCTGAAATGACTAGGAAATCTAAAGAGATGCGCATCAAATCAGCCGAGGTGCAGAGCCCTGCTTTAGTGACAACATCTAAACATGAAAAAGAAGCAAATACCTCTATGTTGAATAAAGTGTTACACGGTTAAAAGCATATTTATGGTATTTTTTGGCATCCCATCTACTTTTAAGGGTTTTTACTTGATTCGTGTACTTTTTTTTTGACTGTAATATATTCCAACTGTAATATATTCTTTAGTCTCGCAGACACGTATGAAATCTAAAAATGTAAGAAAAATGCAAACAAAGTTAAAGAGACCTGGCAAAGGGTCACTAAAGGTCAACCTCATGGAAGTCCCAGACAAGTGATTGTTATGATATCAGGAACAATAATGTTGGTAAATACGGTGTCAGACCCGTCTCTGCCGTGGAATATTCATTATGTCATATGCCGCTATGTGATATGTGAACATCTTCCTTTTCCCCTGCTCAACTTGATGGCTCGTGCTTGTGCATCACAGGCTCCATTCAATACATTTATGAGCAGCCTTCTCCCCTCTGTTTACTCGCATCTCTTGTGACTCATTGCAACACTCACGAAATCCCGCACTGAATCACAGAACAGGCACGAGACGCTGCAGCTTAGCCCCTATTCTCTAAAAGGCATGTGTTTTCTATTCAAAATGAATAAGGCTTCCACAGTTATCCATTTCTGAGTGGTCCTTTGTCACATTGAAGTGATTCATAATCAGCCCGACGCTTGTGGGTTTCGACGGTTTAAATTAACAAAGCGACAGCATCAGTCATGATATGAGATATAAGTTGCTTTAGAGTCACTGAACCATTTTAAACACGAGACTTTTTTTTACTCCGAAAAAAGCGTACAGTGGGGGAAAGAAAAAAAATCCTCATGAACTCTGATTTGATAAAAACCCATCTTGTCCCAGTTCTGCCTTGTTTTGCTGTGATAAGTGTTTGTCAAGATGCCAATCTTTTTCGCTGAAAGATTCATCAAAATTGAATGACACCGATGAAAATGGGACGTCGCTCTGGGAAAAGAGAGCGAAGACGTCATGCTGTGTGACCTTGGTGAGAACAAATGACTGAGCGCTGTGTCTGATGGTGCAGCTCACGTGTCCTGGGCTGTTACTGGAAAGATGCTTCCTCTGAGTCCCTGCACAGTGGAGGCGGTCCGGGGGGGGGGGGGGAGGGGGTTATAGAAATGAATGTAAAATTGCAGCAGCTGTTATCCGTTTCTGAACTCATCCTGAATTAGAAAAGAGTTATTAGCCACAAAAGCTGTGCATTTCAGAACTGCCCCTTTTCAATGCAATCCGGTGCTCCGAATTAATCCCTTCCCGTTTTTGTCTCCTAAACCTAAAAGACAGTATAAAAACTGTTTCTCAATCATGAGAATCCCTCCCAGGCAGGAGGAAGCCTTTTCACATCGGACTCGCTGACCACGGAGAAAAGACTTGCCTAATTGAAAAAGGTCCTGAGTTCAATTGTGCCGCTGCCGAACGATTTCAGACAGAGCGAAAATAATCAGTGCCCGACAACCGAGCGGAAATTCTGTTTTATTATTATTAGGTGTCATTTTTGAGTATATATGTATTTCAAAGGACAAAGGGAGAGTAGAGATTCGACTGGCCACGTTTCCTCCAACCCAATCTCTCCCGCTGTCCTTTCAAAGCCTTCAAATTCCCCCTGCCTCCGATCGGATGAAACCATATTGTGATCGCTAGCCTGCAGAATTTCGTGTAAATCCGATGTTTTTCTTCAAGATCACACACATTCAGCCAATGGGTCAGAGGTCGGTGTCACTTTTCAATGCCAAAACACCAGTTTTGTGATCATCAAATTGGACAATGACGGTTGTTCTGCAGGATCCAGGTAGAGAATCAATTATGCAATATTTCTAGTTATTTATCTTTTCATATCTATTTGGTGATATGATTATTTTGACTTGCATGTCATTTTTATACTTATGATAAAACAGCATTCATTTTCCACGGCTCAACCGTTGGATTGTTTAGTTCAACCTGTTTCCTCCTCCGTAATCATGTTCATAGAATCCTGGAAGTCATCTCATTGCCTGTAGAGCCAGCTTTACTAAAGACCCCCAGCTTGACTCCTGCCTCCCCTCCTGCACTGACAAAAGAGAAGCTTCTGGATCTGGCTCTGGTCAGCGCTGCCCTCCTGCTCAACCCTGTTCCCTTTTATCAAAGAGAGATTGCTAACACATGAATCTGAGCTCCAACTTGGCTGCCAGTCTACCTGAGATCTTTGCTTCACTGTCTTTGGTTTAACAAAAAGACACATGGAGAAACCTTTCTTTTTTCTTTTTTTTTCTTTTTTGCTAATTTAAAAGCTAATGTCATCATTTCGGAGAAATTGTTATTTAAATGAGAGGTTGAGCATCATGGGTGGAAATATGCCGGTTGAGAAAGCGCAACTGTTAAACCTTGAAAACAAATCTAGTTTCAGCGAGAGCCAATTGACAGACGCTCTTTCCCATCCACCGGCATGCTTTTTAAAGTCTTTTTGTATCCTCGTTAATTCAGGTGTTTTTTTTTGTTGTTTTTTTTAATGAGTTAAATGTGCATTTTGATACTTTGTCTGATTAAAAAAAAATCATCAGCCAGCTTTGTCTAAGATATAGAAAATATTTGTGCTGTTAATTTCGATGAAATATTCAATGAATTACGGCATCACCAAAAATATTTTTTGCTCTACCCCACAACGCCATTCTCTG